>JBBMEG010077245.1:0-10422 GCA_037832605.1 Cyclanthera cordifolia | reverse complement strand
AATATTTGGTTGAATGTCCAAAATCTAAACAATAAAAAATTGCAAGGGTTGTAAAACTTTTAAATAATATTATGTTTTTTGAAACCGTTTTTTTAATAATATTTCATATAATTCTACCCTATTTTCAACGCCCATATTAGAATTTAATTTGCATATGTAAAAAAGTATTAAGTAGATATCATTCATTTCAAAATATCAGAGGAACACTTCTAGTTCTGATAAGATATGAAATCTTATGAGTATAGAAATAAAAGTTCAAATAAAATATAAGTAAAGTGGTTCTAAAAAAGTAAATACTGACATACTCACAAAAAAAAACGATATAGTGAATGGTGGTCATCCTCTAATCAACAACTCTCATCACATAAAAATATGAAGAAATTAGGTCATCAACGGTGCTTATTCAATAGGAAGTCACAGTAGTTGTGTTGATTCTCTAGTGGTACTACATGAAAAACGGTTACTTATTTGAGGTCTTTGAAAATGATATTCATCAAGACAATCCTTTCAGGACTCATTACTGGAGAGATTAGTTCGCTAAGAATGGTTGCTACTTTCCTTCTCTTCGAGTCATTATCCTCGTTCGCCAGTTTCAGGGTCGGCTCTAGCCAATCCACAATCTTATATATATGTGTGTATTGCATATTCATTCCCACTCGCAATGTATAAAACATCTCTTGTTGTTTATAATCTCTTTTCTTTTCTCCCCACAAAAGATGGTGTAGCAGTACTTGGTTTGCTTGTGGGAGTGAAAGGTTTTTCTTCCACAACAATAGGAACTTCATGCCTATAATACCCTTGCAAAAATCTCGATCAATCATCTGTAAGTTCCAATATTCTTCTATAATATCTCTAGCAGCCTGGGAGATAAATCCACTCGATCGGTCCTCTCCAAATACATATGCTAGGTCAACGTAATAGTTTGGTATTGTTGCTTCAAAATTTTAACTCTCAAATCGATCATTGTGGTTGATGTGATTGGGCATCTAGGAATCTTGAGGTGCATAAGCTAGAGAAGTTCGTTGTAGTATTATTCCTAAAAGTGTCGTTGTCTGACTTCTATCCTCCAACATGTTCTAGATGGACCAACGATTGACAAGATTAGTGTTTTCTAATACGGTTCAATATAGAGTATATTTCTCCTTGGAACTGCCATATTTCTACATAAAAGTTGTACAATTTTGCTGATTAAGGATTATGGCAGCCAAACTATATATCATAGTAACTAGATAATGGCACAAAACACAATCATTTACTAGTAATAATACGACAAAAAAAAACATATGATGTCAATGTACAAAAGATAAAAAGATGATGGGTCTAAAACCTAATAGCTTGGGTTTCTTCGAACATTCGTTGGGCCAAACAATCTCGAAAGTAGAACCATTGAGGTGATGTCTTGATGAAGTTAATGTTTGAAGGGTTGTTCATTTCTTCTTGAGCTTATGTGATGTCTACTTCTCCTAATATTTCCAATTCAATTGTTGAACTCATCTCTCAACATATTAAATTATGTAGTAGACAACATGTCGTTATGATCTTCACTTGTACCTTTGGTATATAGAGAGACTTATTGCGTAAAATGGTCCAACGATATTTTAGTGCACCCAAATGCACTTTCTATTAAATTTCTTGCTGAGGTATGTGATTTATAGAAAAACTCTCTCAAAATTTGTACAAGATTTCTACCCCGTCAATTTGACAAAATGTTAATGCTCGCCTCTATATTGATCTAGAAAACCTTCGGCATTTAGATAACCGACATCACACAAGTAGTAGTATCCTGGATAAATTCACATCGATTTATTATAAACTGTCTTCATCATTTTAATATTATGTTGATGTTCATCGTTAATTACCATGTGGGACGTGAAATCAATTGTTACTTGATAAAGCGTCCCTAAGTACTCTTGAGTTAGTTGCTGATCCCTCCCACCTAGCTAGAACGTAATAGAACTCTTCACTTGGTGAGCATACAGAAGGGACATTTGTTGTTATGAAAAAACTCTCTCTATTTTAAAGGATGCACGATTCTCAGCAGGAACACATATCTCGATATGAGTACTATCTAACACGCCAAGACAGTTCTACATGATTCGAAAGACAAAGGAATGACATTGGTATTGGAGTGTAAAATTATATTGGTTTTCAAGGGTATGAAAATGATACCTCAAACCATTTTCATCCACTATAGGTACATAATGATTGAATAGGTTTATGCTTTTTAAAAAGAAGCTCGTGACAACATATCAAAGCAGTTAGGACATTTTGAAAGTGGTGTGACACTGTTTCACTGGACTTTATAAAAATGCGTCGAATAACGTGATTCTTAACATCGTGAACCATTATATCTATGAACATGACTATCATTTCATTGACATCAATGTAGTCTGTACCCCGAAGACCACCGTGAATCCTTAGCAAGTCGCACAAAGTTCATTATCTAAAGAAAGATGAATAATTTGATTTTTTTTTTTTCCCCTTGTGGTTATAGTTCATTATCAGGTTTGCTAAAAGAAGACACTAGTTCTCTCACTTATATACTACTATCATTTTATCGAGGTCTATTATCTAAAATAAAGAAATGCATAAACATATAAGTACACAAACATAAAACTCATATATTTCAATAGATTTCAAATAAAATTACAAGTGGTTGTATGTGAAAAATATGAATTTCATTTATGTTATATTATGGTGAAAAGAAATTTATGTTTAATAATTTAGTCACTATTTGGTTTAAAATGATATTCCAATTCGTTTAAAGTCACTATTTTACACATCAATTGATAATATAGGTTTACTTTATAATATATCAATAATTCAGTCATTATTGTCCCCGAGGGGTGGCATAGTTGGTTGAACGATTGAGCTCTGGAGGTATGCTCCCGGATGTTTAACACGCACTCACAAGCATGATCGTGACTAGTGTTTTCAAAAGTCCAAGGCGCACTAAGGAGCAATAACCCTCCGGAGCCCGAGGTGCAAGGCGTGGGCTTTTTTACTTAAGGCACACAATATAAAAAAAACATAAAAATAAATATACATGAATATATGCAGAATCAAAACACTTTCATGGAAATAAATGAAATTTTTAACCAAGAATGATATATAAAACAAACAATAGATTCAACTGTTATTTAAACTTAGATTTTTCTTTTTGAAAAAAAAAATATTTTGAAATCCAATTTTGTCCAATATTTTTGAAATTTTGATTTCTTTCTTTTTATCATTAATTTTTTATATATATACATTTATGTATATACAATTTTTTTTTTATTATCTCATTTATATCTTAACATATTTTAGAAATAGATTTTTTTAATGTAAAATTACTTTTTATAATTTAAAATTAATTTTTAATTGATTTCGTATTTTATTAACAAGTTTGATGGTAATTTAACAATCAATTTTAAAATTAAATTTGATAATCAATTTTATATTTGATGGTAATTTCATAATTAGTTTCATAATTTAAATGAACAAGCGATTATAAAACAATTAAAATTTTTGTTTGGTTCTTCATGGCGTCAACTTACATAATACTCACAATTCTTTAAAACTTATTTTCCAAAAAAATAAAAATCATTTGTTTTGTTTTATTATTATTTTTTTCTAAATAATTTTATTCTTTTTTCCTAACTTTTTAATTTAAATTTGAATTTTTCTTATTTTACAAAATTATATTTGATGATAATTTGATAATCAATTTTATACTTGATGATTATATATATATTAATTTTGTAATTTAAATAAACTCATTATAAATGTATTGATGTATTTGTTTGTTGCCAACGCGTTACCACTTAATTTTTTTTTTTTACTTATTTTTCAAAAATTTTAAACTTTTTTTTTCTATATTATTTTGTTCATTTTTCTAACTTTTTTTCCTTTAAATTTGAAATTCTTTTATTTTAGTATATCTTTTTTTTTCCTCTTTTTTTCATTCATCTATATTTTGAAAAATAGTATTTTAGAAAAATCTCTGTAATTTTTTTAACGATAATTTCATAATGAAATTAACAATTTATAAATATATTTCATATTCATAAGTTAACGTTAATTTCATAATCAAATTCGTATTTTAAAAATATATTTTATAAATTAAATTCAAAATGAAGTAATTTTTTTTTTTCAACTATTTTAAAATATTTAATAATTCATATTGTCTTTTATTTCATTTTTTTTACAAAAAATGCAAAAAAGATTCAACATTAGTAATAATTTGAAATTTGAAATAATCAAAAACTAAAAATTAAAAAAATAAAAATAAATATATTTATAAGTCACATCATACAAAAAAAACAACAAACATTTTTCATAACTCCTCCATAAACACTTTTCATCCAAACAAAAATTAATAACATTTTATCTAGACATTCTGCCAAAACCCTCGACCCAAACGAGCTATTATTAAACACTCACATCCATAAAATCTCAAACAAACACCCCAAATGTCCAAATATAGTCCATATACTTACAAAAAAAATATATTTGAAAATAGTCCCTCAAAACAAAACGTTAAGCTCCCGTTAAATTTGATGGTAAAAACACTTTAACGCTTGTTTCTCCAACTCTTTCTTTTCTCTCTCCTCGTCTATCCGTTTGTTTCATTTTTACCATCCTCCAATACAATTGGTAAATCACCATGTAACAATGAACTATATACTCTAATTAATTCAATTATAGAGGCTAAATGATACATATCTTCCAATCATAGAAACACAAACCATGATTCTTCAGTTTATCAATAACCAAAAGAGTTCAGTTAACTAACAAATCTGCATGTACAAATTTCAATGCTCGTCCTACACTCTGGTGTAATCAGAGTGATAGACAAAAAAAAAATGATAGATCATATAAGTTTCCCTTTACACCAATGTCAGGACTATACATGAATGCCTGAAATGATCACATTAATGTTACGACTATACATGAATGGGTGAAATGACTGTACATACCGAGTTGTGCTGGCGACTGTTTGCGAGAGATGATAGGCAACCTTTCCCCAAACTTGCAAGTGCGAGACTGATAAATGGATTTTGTTGTGAGCCACGAACTTTCTAAAGAAAAATCAGCATTTCTCAGTACTATACTGTTTCTTTTGGTTCCAATGATTGACCCCTTTTGATCAACAGCAGTAGCGCTCGGAATCTGCAATATATTTGAATGAGAGGGGCCCGAAAGCTGCTTCTGATAGAAATTCTCCTCCTTTTCTGCTCGCTTCTCGTTTTTCGCCTCGGTTTTCTTCATGTTACCTAGAATTCTGTTAGCTTCTTTTGTTAATCCAATAGAGCGCCAGGCTTCCGCAACTAATAAGATAGTAGATTTCTCAGGTTTCACTTCAAATTCCTCCATTAGTTGAAGCATTTCCTCAGCTTTCCATGGTTGTTTTGTCTCTCCATATCCCCATATTATAGTCTCAAAAGTCTTCAAATTAGGAGAAACTCCATATTCACACATGGTGTATAAAATCTTTATGGCATTATCCATTCTTCCTGAACTGCACCATCCACTAATGATGGTTGTAAGAATAACAACGTTTGGATGTTTTCCATATCTAGTCATGGTATTTAATAATGCTTCAGCCTTTTCTGGTTCTTGTGAACGCACGTACCCCTTGGCTAGAATGCTGTACGCATGTGCGTCTGGTTCGATACCGGCCTTCAGCATCTCATCGAAAATTTCTCTGCATTTTCCCATGAATCCAGCACTGCTCCATGCATTCATGACTGTGCTAAAAGTGATCACATCTGGCTTGACCTCAAATTCTTCCATCATCATCAAAACCTGTTTTACAACATTGGCTCTTTAAAAAGTAACAAAAAGTATAGAAGAAAAAAACAAAGATGTGACATAATACTGCAAATATAACTAGTGCAGGTTAAAATGATAATCTAGACAGATGATACATATAACACAATTAAGCAAATCAATAAACAAGGTTAGTCCTTATTCTAACTATAATAACCCTTCCGTCCTGTTTCAATCATCTCTATCACAACAAACTTTGTATAATAATCCTACGTTATAATAGCTTACACCCCAAACAGGTTATTATAACTTTCCCTGTTAAAATAACTCACAGTTTATAGTAGCCCGCCATGGCCATGGTTAAAAGGGCAACAAAAAACTAAGGATGTATTTGGGACAATGGTTGGGTTATTATGTCACCACATGATAGTTATAATATATATATATATATATATATATAATTCTACTGGTAACAAATGTTAAGGGCTTCATATCACTACCTTATGGAATGAATCAATGAGAACTACGATCATTAATTAAGCAAAATATATAATGGGTCAAACAGTACCTTGTCAACCCCATCTCTGTCCATCGACTCAACAAATCCCTTGATCAGTGAGTTAAAAAGAACCAAATTAGGCCGAACGCCAAGATCCTCCATCTTGTATACAAACCTCATGGCGTCCTTTAGTTTACCTTCCTTGCAATATCCACACGCTATGATGCTGCAAGTCCGCTGATTAGGTTGAATGCCGTTACCTAGCATCTGTTGAATAAGCTCTTCAGCTAGATCTGTTTCTCCACTCTGGACATGAGCAGTTGCTATGGTGTTGTAAGTAATAACATCTGGTTTGATTCCCAGGTCTATCATATTTAGTACAACATTCCAAGCCTCTTGGATTTTCTTCTTCTTACACCATGCTCTAACAAGTACATTACAAGTTCTCAGATTGGGTTTTAGATTTCCCTCTTCAGACATCAAGTCCAGCAATTCTGTAGTTTCTTCAGGCTTACCAGCAATGCCATATCCTTTTATTAAAGTATTGAAAGTGCTTGTACTGAGCTTTAGTCCACTAGTCTTCATTTTTCTAAAAGTTATCATAGCTTCTTCAACATTACCAGCTTCAGAGAAAGCATTGATAATGGCATTAAGAAATATAGAGTCCGGTAACATTCCTTTTTCTTCCACCATTTGTATAACTGAATCGATAAGCTTGAAGCGCTTCTGGACGGTCAATGCAGACAGCAGGGTTGTATATGTTACTAGAGAGGGTCTATGCCCCTCCGCAATCAAATTATCAAAAATATTCTGGACTTCCTGAGGTTTCCCTCTTTGTATCAAAATGTTCATTAATTTTGTTTTCGAGCGCACTAGTGCACAACTTTCGCTGGATGTGCAATCTAAACAACCGGATTCTCTTTGAACATCTTCAGAGCTTACAGTGGAATGTGTTTTCGTTTTATTATATGGAGAAACATCCTGCGCGAAAAAACATAGAGGGCCGAAACTCAGAAAGAGAAAAACACACACAGAACCGAGTAACTCTGCAATTAAATGAAATTAAGTAATATTGTTAAAATACTTTAACCACTTTATTTAGGAGTTAACTAATTGGCAGGAAGCTGCAAAAGGTTGGGCAGGTTAGATGAACCTCTATATCTACTTCATGCATTGAAAAACCCAATAAAGGGCCTTTTTGTTTGAACAAAATATTATGGAAGACTTCAACTTATTTTGTTTATAACCTTTTTCTACTGAACTTGCAAACTTCTTAACATTTGGCACTCACGTAGGAACTGAGATCTGCTTCATTTGGGAAACACGGAGATAATTCACCACCTTATTCCGTAATATCATTCTAGATCAAGCTAGTGAAAATAAAATTAACAAGCGAACTTATAATTTTTTCGTGCACTGCTTAAATACATGAGCCATCCTATAATAGTTAGAAACTTAAATAAAACAAGATACTTCCTGAAACTTGCATCATTAGTCATTACCAAAATTCAAATGGTCATTAACAGATTATCAGTTGCCAACACTTCCCGAGAAAACTGCATAATATCCCGCATGCAAAAGTGGAGTAAAACCAAGCCACAAAACGCTTAATCTTGGATATGAACTACTATTCTGAACATCTCAGTAAATTAACAGAACTGAGCACAAGTACCTTGACGGGAACTGATCGAATCCATCTTTTCTTGACAGTATCAGTGGTCGTTTGATGTTTACTTGACTCTCCCATTTGCTACTATTTACATTAACTGGCCAGCCTCAAATTTCATTCAGCTTGCCCCTCGAAGCTTTCTCATAAAAACACCACCAATATTAAACCATAATACAAATGCATCCAAAATCAAAACATCAGCAGTCCAATAGATTAGCGTTGAGTTACAAAGTTCAGAGATAATAAACTAACTTATGGAAACAAACAACAGCATGTTCCAATGAACCAAAAAAACCTATAAACAATCAAAACACGAGTGTTTGCTACTATCGCACCTCAAATCACACACACACGCCAGCAAGTAAATAACAATCATACACTATAAATACAACGCAATCAAACCTGGCCAATTTTGGAACAAGCAAATGCAAGAACTGCAAAAAACAACTCCAAGGAACATCCAAGATCTCACATAGTTATGAAATCGGTAAAGGAAAAACGCAAGAAATAGAAATCAAAGTTGGCGTAGAAGAAACGAAACTTGTAAGACGAAGTGAAATGAATGCAATGAACAGATTGAAAATGAATACTACCTGCTTTGGCTTGAGTTGCAGACGCACTATGGCCTGGTTACCGGTTGCCGGCGAACGGAATAGAAGAAATGAATATGCAGTGAAGTTGAAAGGAATTTATGCGATTATCCGAAATCCTCCATTGTTCATCGGAATTCCAAAGAAGGAAAATTGGATAAGAAGAAAATAAAAATTGAGGCTCTGAAAATTTTCAGTTCCATTTCCTTTTCGGACACATGGGCGGGTATGGGATTCAACGGGAATCACACTATACCCGCAGAAGACATCAACACAAAGAAACTAAGTACTACAAATTAATGTCAATTTCAAATATGTTATTTAACCAAACATATCTTTAAAATTCAAGTCATCAATTAATCGGTTTCATTTTTATTAGTCTACCACAATTTTTTTTGGTATCTATTTCTTGTTTATTGTAATTATATATATATATATATTTTTTTTTTTTATGATTTAAAGAAAGTTACAGTTAGTTTATATACTTTAAAAAACTAGACTTTATTTCGAAGAAATATAGAATTTAGTCCATATAAAATAATGTAAATTCTTTTATATGAAAAATATATAATTTAGTCTCTATGATTGGAAGAAATAGAATTTAGTCCCTATAATTTGATATAACTTACAAAAGAATCCATGTTATTTGCAAATCGTAAGCGAATTAAGTACGTAGATCTAACGTCTGATATATGAATGTGTTTTTTTCAATCAATTGGTTATCTCTCACACCCTCGTCATTAAACACAAAAATAACAAATTTGTACGGACTTTATTCAAAAAAATTACAAACGACATGACTGCTTTTTTAGATTTTATCAAATTTTAGGGACTAAATTATAAATTTTCAAACCATAGAGACTAAAGTCTAGATTTTAACCATAGATATCTTTTGTTTTTTTTTCAAATTTTAGGACCAAATTTATAATTTGTCGGTTTTTTTTATGTGTTTATTAAATATGAAAAATCCCCATAGATTATAAATAAATAAAGACATTTGAGATTCCATTGACATTAAAACCAAAGGTAGCTGCCCTTGTTTCTCTTTTGGTTCGCTTTGATTCTTTAACACAGTCTCCCCTACAAATTATTAATTTTTATTGGTATTTTATAATTATTGAATTCTGAAAATGCAAGTTCACGAAGGTTATAACATTTAAGTTTGGTTGGTTCCTAAAATTAAAAAACCAAAAATCCTACTTTTATACTTAATTCCTTCAAATTAATGTGAAAATATTTCTAAAAAATGTATTACAATCTATGATAGTACTTACATAAAAATTAATTTCTTACGAATTTTCTTAACATCCAAATATCGTAAGGTTAGACGGTATATTAGTGACATTAATCGAGATGAGCATTAACTGTCCTAGACAGTCACGAATATTAAAGAAAAAAAAAACTTATATTTTATTTTTTTCAAAATTTTGATAATTGGAGTGATATTCATTTCTCTCAACTTATGCAACTTCTTCAATAGTTTAATGGATGCCCACATTTATTGACATTTTTGGTTGGGTGGGAAATAGTGATTGGAAGAGAAAAATCAAAACTATTTATACATTTTTCTTGCTCAAATAATTTTAGGGGCAAGTAAGGATTTGTTTGGGGAATGATGAAATAAAAAAAAATGAGAATGATTTTAGTTGTTTGGGTTATCGATAATTATTCTCTTCACAATCAATTTTTCTCAAAATTATCATTTTATTTTCCTCCCAACTACTTTTTATTTTTCAAATAACTCATTATTTTATTCTCCTATAATTATTTTTCCCCGCCTCAAACACAAATAATCATTATGCTCATAATCATTTTTTTCACCTCAAATACAAATAATTACTTTTTTCTTCTCATAATCATCCTATTCCATAAACACATTCTAAGAGTTTTGAGATTGCAAGTGAGAAATG
>JBBMEG010077234.1:0-12207 GCA_037832605.1 Cyclanthera cordifolia | reverse complement strand
TATTGTATTAAGGCATACTTTTAATTATGTTGTAAGAACCTTTCTTTAAGTAAAAGTACTATTAGATTCGTAACAAAGTGCTAAGATGAAATGAATTCAATCCATAAAAGCAACCCACCTAGGACAATTTCCTACGAGTTTACTTGACACCCAGATGCAAAAAGGTTAGACAACTTTCTTGTAGAATTAGTCGAAGTGCACGTAAGCTGGCGCACACTCACAAATGTGTGAGTGTGTGTATAAGAATGCAAATGGAGGAACCTCTTTTCAAAAAAGGGTAATCACCCTTGCTCCATCGATTCTTAATAGCTTACATGTCATTACTACTCTCTCCGCAAGGCTTTGTGACCAAGTCTATGGAAAAGATTATCAAAGACTTCATTTGAAAGGTGGGTTTAGCAAGCTTAGTTGGCCATTTGCAACTTTTTTTTTATTATTACCAACTTTGTTTAAAGATAAGAACTATTTAGAGCTCAATTGAAACTAGTTGCAACATATACATATATATATATATACTCACACACACACATACATATATATATATATATGTGTGTGTGTGTACAAATAGAAGAGCCTTTCCAATAGAGGGTTGGGGCACCCTTGCTTGATACTTAGGGGATGCTTGTTTGAGGTAATTAACAAGCTATTACAAATGAGCTTTTACAATTTCTCTTCAAACAACCACATCCAAACGAGCTACTGTAATCACTCAAAATAATCATTCATTATGGGTATCTTATGTGATTTTACATCTTTTCTTTAAGATTCCTCAATAATTCTTTTCATCTTCTCTGTTGAATAGGGGGACCTCGGTCTTCTTGTGGTCTGTCTTAGAGTATTAGTAGGATCTTCTTGATTTCTTGGCTGATTGGTATTCATCTTCTCTAGTTGTTGAGAGACCTGACCCATTGTTTGTTGCATTCCAGCCATGCTTACCTTCATCTCTTCTGCAGAAGCTTCAACGGCTTTTAGTCTAGTGTTAAGGTTTTTGGGTATTGCTTACCTTCATCTCTTCGACAAAAGCTTCCACGGGCTTGTATCCTAGTGCTAAGGGTTTGGGGGATAATGGACGCTTCCGCATCTTGGGAGAGGAGGTCAGCATCATTGCCTGTACCTGTAGCAACTTGGTTTCCAGCCTTTGGCCCAAAACCGACTGCTCTGATATCGATGGGTGTTATTTAGAAACAAAAAACTGAAATAAAATAAATCAAAGATGTATTTACAAGTTCCAATCTAGAAGCTAGCTATATTAATGCCACAAATTAGTTTAAAAAAATTTAATGCCACAAACCGGCCAAAACACACGAGATTCCAACTAATTTGGTCAATTCGGTCAAAAAACTAAATAATAGAAACCATGGGTAAACTGACTAAATCTAAAAGATCTTGCAAGAAATAAAGATAAAACAAGAATACTAAAGAATCTCAAAGAACTGATCAAGAATCACAAAAGATGATCAACACCAACAATTCAGGTAAGAATCGCAATGAGGAAACTTAAGCAGCGTCAAAAACAGTCAATTCAGTCACGACATTTATCGAAGAAACCTTTACAATAACGAAAAACGCACCACTATCATACGCTCCAAACCGCTGCTGAATCCGACGAAGCGTCTCGAAATCGTCTTCCTCCTCGTCCGGGGACTCCGGTGGGTGAGTACTCAACGACTGGTCATCGTCGGCAATGGAGAACTGATTCCGAATATTCCGAACAAGTTCGAAATCATCAACATCATCTGAATCAGCTCCGGCGGCAGAATTAATGTAATCTTCAGGATTAACTCCAGCAAGCTTACAGGCTTCCCGGAGAGCTTCCATGTCCTCGTCTTCATCGTCTTCCTCGCCGGCGGTAAGCTTCTTGTAACCGTCATCGTCATGTGACATGGATTAATCAGCGAAACGTAAAAATCACTGACTCAAAGGTTGCAGTAGAATCTTTGAGAGGCTTCGTAGAAATAAAATTATGGCGGTCGTCTTATATAAACACAAAGATCAAGTAAGAAACTTCTTCGGTTTGATTTTCCATTTACTCGAAACAAGAACTTTTGGGCTTTAATGGGCTTCTGTATTAGGCTTGGACCCAAATTTGGGCTTATCTGTGTTCTCAGGCCCTACTTCGTGAACAATAAGAAAATAGGGAAACTTAATCACCTAAAAAATAATAATCAATCCTAAAAAATAATTATAAATATGGTAATTTAAAAATAATTAGTAAATATAATGATTGTATTTATGAGTTTTGTCCCATACTTTTTTTTTTATAATATTAATATTAATAGCTATTTATAATACATATATTAATGAGTAGTTATAACTAAATATTAAGATACGTTAACAATTATGTTCGGTAGTTTCATTGTTTTGTGTTATTTTAATAGCTGCTTATTTTATTTTAAAATTTAAATGGGTAAAATACCATTTTGATCATGAACTTTCACATTTATTCAATTTTGATCATTAAAGTTTCAAGAGTCCAATTTTAGTTCATGAAATTTGAATTTTGTTTAATTTCGATCACACTTTCAAAATTCAATTTTAGTAAAAAAAAATTAATAATAAAATTTATCCTATAGTAAATTTGAAGTCTATAGTAAATTTGAAATCAATATTAATCAAAATTGATTTAATAATATTAATAATTTTAATACAATCAAAGATAAAATGTGAAAACGATTTAAAATTATGATAGAATATAATAATTTTTTTACATAATTTTTTTTTAATGACCAATTTTAAATTTTTTGAAAGTTCAAGAATTAAAACAAAATAAATCACAAAGTTTAGAGTCTAAGTTGGACTCTTAAAAGTTTAGAAACTAAAATAGAACAAACCTCAAAAATTCAAAGACTAAAGTTAAAGTTTTAAAAGTTCATACACCCATGAATTTCAATTTATTGAACCATATATACCCTTGTAGCTATTCATCCAAGCTGATGGAAACAATTTTTCAAATATTTGAATTTTTATAAACTTAAAAAAAAAAAAAAAAAAAAAAAAAAAAAATTGTGCTACTCATAAAAACTCGTAACATTTTAATATAAAAAACATAGATATATTGGCAAAAGGACGACAAAATTGTTCGAAGGCCTGAACTTTAAAGATATGTTTCTCTCGAGATTCTAGGTTTTAGACCAACTAGTGACAATTTGTAGACACCCCCTCCCTAAACTTTGTCAACATTCTTTCGGCCTATCTTGATGCTACAACTCAGAGACGATTAATATTGCTCCGGGTATAAATAAGCAACACTTTTGACTCTTGGTCATCAAAAATACACAAGAACAACAACCTAATTTAAAGTCCCCCTTTCCAACCAAACTAAACTAATGAAGTACAGACATCTAATCTTTAGAAGATTTAACAAAAGCTACAAATTACAAAATAATTCTCTTAAAACAAACTAGTGAGGCACAACCTCCTAATCTTAGAACATCTTATGAATTATAATAGCTGATAAAAGAAATAAAATCAAATAATAATATTAAAGGCAGGTTTGACTACGATAATAAAAGAAAAAAAAAAAAAAAATTAACGGTTGATGAGAAGAAAACTCGACAGACCAAACGTGTGAAACTTTGGTATTTATTTATCTTCTTGCACAATAAACATATCCAATGTCTACCAAAAATAATACATAAATGAATAAACGTTCATATTTATTTATGAACTTCTGGCACAATAAACAACCACCCTCTAACACAACAAAATATGCTAAAATTTAAAATTCCACCACCATCATTAACAGCCAATAAGACACAATTAAAGAATAATAATAATAATTATTAATTAATAATTAAAAAAAAAAAAAAAAAAAAAAAAAAAAAAAAAAACAAAAACAAAATCTTAACTAGACACCCAAACAACCCCCCACACTTCACCCACTGTGGCTCACTCAAATTCCTCAGGAAGACACACCCGAACCTTCCAATACATTTGTCTCTCATACTTCAAAATCATTATTGAACCTGTCCAAAAAAAAAAAAAAAAAAATCAACATTGAACACCAATAATCAGAAAGAAAAACCAATACCAAGCTGCAACGAAATTCAAAGCATATCACCATTCTATCAAAACAACAGGCTCTTAAAATCCAACATTCCAGTCTCCTAAATGAAATGCACTTCAGCTCACAAAAACAGAACTCCAGCGATTAAAAATATTCACCTGAACATTTTATTTCTGAGTCACTGATATTCATGTTCTCCCTTTATGCAGTAGCTATCACTGAGGAGTTAGCTTCCAAACACGAACACAAGCGTCTTCACCCGAGCTCACCACGCTGTAGTCGTCCGTGAAGGCTAGTCCGTACACCCCGCCCAAATGAGCTCCCTTTACTGTTAGACGACTGGATGCTGGCTTGTCAATTTCATATATGATGACACATGTATCTAATGAACCAGTCGCAACCTTGGTGTTATCAGGAGACCAAGCGAGGCAATTTATCCGAGCCGTGTGAAACAACATATTCTTAAGTTTCACCTGCAGGTAATAAGAAAAATACCGGTATAAGAAAAAGCTTTTCAGTTGATTGGTGATTTACATAATTCCACAATGGTATCAATACATGAGATCCTGAGTTTGAGTTTCTGCCTATCGTTTTTCTTATTTAAAATTAATTCTACTCGTAGGACATTTCTATAAATTTATAGGTTTACAAGTGAGGAGGAATCTATCAGCTTAAGCTTTTGAGTTGATCGATGATTTACATAATTCAACAAAAAGCCACATCTCTTTAGTGGTTAAGATACCAATTCAATTAGCTAGACTTTCAAGCAGCCAACTATGAAACAATTTCAATCCAGAAACCTGGCTAGGAGTCAAAAGCAAAGCACTTTAGGAAGACGATGACTACCTCTCGGGATGCACGATCCCAAACAATGGCTTCTCGGTTGAGATCTCCTGATGCAAACATTGAAAGATCGGGGGAGTAGCGGATCACACTAATAGCTCCTCTGTGTTTCTCAAGTGTTGCTTCTTCAGTGAAGGAGTCGCCTACGACGGAATAAATATGTAATTTACCATCTTGCCCACCTATAATAGCTTCACTTCCATCTGGTGCAAGTACAGATGCCGTCACTGTAAATCCAAGGTTGATAGTTGACACTATCTTTGACCCACGCAGTAAAACAACTCCTGTTTCGATTGAAACCAAAGCAAGTTCAGGAGAAAAAGCAGCAAGAGTCAAATCCTTTGGTTGACTTCCGACATCAATAGCCTCTGCCTCCCCACATTGACCATCCTTGACAGAAACTCTCCATACCTGGGATCTCAAAAGAGAGAAAAAGAAGGATTTAAATGAATTTTACTACGGTTTCCGCATAATCATTTGCTATCAGAATTCAGAACATGTGCCAAACAAGTTTAAGAATAGGATGAAGAGTCCACACACAGCAAAAATTTTAATGCCCTAGTTTCTATACATTTCTAAGAAAGAAAGAAAAAAGGGGAAGCAGTCAAACTTATTCGAATTGCTCAACTAAACATAATCACCTTATTGTCAAAACCGGACGTAAAAAGTTCATCTTCAAGAGCAGCAAAACATTTGATTTGAGAATTTTCTCTTCTTTGCAACTTGCCACTGAATCCAATACCTTGAATCCATTTAACAATCAACCCATCGTAGCTAGTAGATAATATAACTTTAGGGTCACTTTTAAGAACAACTAATGAAGCAACATTCTTCATATGTCCAGATAAGATGACAGGAGATTTATCAAGATCACTAGCTGAAAACAAACTGATAGTTCCACCAAGAGAAACTGTGACAAGATGTTCATTCTGCCATAAACACCCAACTAGCATATCATCAACTCCACCTGAGCCGGGAGAAGTCAAGGTTTTCTCTAACGTCCCATTACCATCATCAGATATCTCCCAGACTTTTGCTGTCTTGTCGGCAGAGACAGTCAGCACCTAAAATATACAATCACAACTGAGCAATAGTAGGTTTTACACAAAGTATAAGTGACCAAAAAGCAAAACAAGACAGAAAGCTGAGCAACTGTAGGTTTTACAAAGATAAGTACTTATATATTAGTGAACAACAGAAGACATAAATCTGGAAGAATTGATTAATTTAACTATTAAGAAAAACCTTATGAAGTCAAGTAATATTACCTTCCAAATGACAGTTGAAATAGAAAAATTTAATAGCCATAGATGCAGAAATGAACATCAAGTTTCAATCAGATGAACCACTATGGGTTGACCTAGTAGCCAATAAGGGCCAATGTAAAGTAAAGGTCTTAGCGGGAATAAGTGCAAGTCATGGTAATTGGTAACCACCTAACTAAAATTTAATATCCCATGAATTTTCTAGACAATCAAATGCCGAGGTGCATGCATGCTGGTCTGATCATTCTTGAATATAAAAATATACATATCTCAATGCAATTGAAACCACTATTTTTAGCACCACGTGTTCAACTGAAAACTATGAATCTTTTAAATTTATCAGATATGACTTACTTGCTAGTATAATGATAATAATTCGAAGTAGTGTTGGATCTTGAGGTAGCCAGGTGAAGTTTCGTGTACACAAACTGGTATCCACAAGAAATGGTGTAAAGGACTTATGAACACTTGGTCAATAAAAGAGTTTGCTCTATGTTTTTTTGATATAATTATCAAGTAAAATGTACTCTTCACGATATTGAGGTTTCCTTAAGATTGTAGTTCGACAAAATACTTCAAATTGAAAAGATGTCCATGTCATAAGCAGTATAAGTTTGTCTTTTGCTCAACAATGCGGTAACCAAGCTCCTCTTAAAATCAACAGAAGGCCTAATGCGGTAACCACCATCCTCTTAAAAGGAACAGTAAGGAGAAATTGAAAAGAAAAACTTAATGCATTAGTATACCTCAAACAAGAAGAGCATAAGCCTAGCAGTAAAAGGAGAAATAGCCATTCATTCATGTTCAACAAAGTATGAGATAAAGTTACAATTATCTTAAAATACAAAATATAATAATCAACGGTCTTTGCATTCTTAAATTCCAAAGGATACAAAACCGAAAAACTATTAAATGACAAAACTGATTGGAATTTTTTATGAAAAACATGAATAAGGTAATTAATACCTAAATCCAACTCTTTCGATTAATCAAAGATTAGGATATCGTGCAATTCCATAACCATTACAAAGTCTAGTACTTCAATTTGCTTTTGACTACACACACTAGAACTTCTCCAATAATACTACAAAGGTTATAAACTCATACCATTCAAAAATTTATCAATATTATAATCATAAAATCAGCAGAAAATCAAAAGAATAAATCTACACTAACCCGTTTTCCATCCGAACTCCAGCTGACAGCATAAATACTGCCCTTATGCCCATCATCGGAAGAGAGTTCTCCAATCTTATCCCCAGTCTTTGCATCATATATAATACCCTTCTTGTCAGAGCTCACACTAATAAACTTGCTGCCATCGGGAGAGAACCTTAGACAGTTGACAAAATTTGAATGGTCCCTGAAGGTATACAAAAGGTTTTCATTGAGGGCATTAAAAATGGATTTAAAAGGAGACATGAATTTTGAAGTCATATTAATAAAACTTTACGAAGTAAAAACAAATCACCTTATAAAGTAAACATAAAACATCTAAAAATATAATAACAATATGCGTATTGGTCCAGTATCAGGATGTGAAGAAAGTCGAGCGCATGTTTTGAAGTATTTATCAAAATGTTATAAACTAGCCTTAACACCCATGCTTACCAAATACTTCCTTGTTTCTTGATCAACTCCACCTTATACTTAAGCTGCATGAAAAACTAAAAGTATCATTAACGTAGTTTTCAGTGTTCAGCTACCATTCATTTTAGCTCCTAACAGTTTTAACTTGACTTTGAATATTCCATAACAGTTTTAACTTGACTTTGAATTTTCTAACATTACGTAACTGCAGAGTAGAAAAAGAAGCATGTATCTGAAGAATAAAAGCCAGAAGCACAACCCTAAAGACTAGCTGATTTCCATGCTTCAATTGACTATAGTCAGCATGAAGTTCTGAATGTCACCGATACAATTGAACATCGTTATATGTTTGCTTTCAATATGGAAGAACAATACACATGGTATGCATTACGTAAAAGAGAACAATTAACAAACCTGAGAGATAGCTTAAATCTAAATGGCGGTCCTTCATAAAAGTTCACTAAGAAATCCTCTCCGCAGGTGGCAATGCGAAAGGGTCTTGTTGGCTTAAATGCACAGCTTAAAACCCGCCTAGAATGACCATCAAACTCGCCGACGTTCGTGCCCGAATCCCACCTATTGACAACGTCATTCATAAAAAAAGTAGCATTTCAAGGGGGAGAAATAAAGAAAGAGAGCAAAAACAATTGTGAGCTTTTAAATCCGTCACTATAAATGAAACCAAAGATCCGTCATTCATTAGATCCGCATTCATTCTGTGGGCCAACGCTAAAAATAAAAAAAGTAGAAATATAAGGCAATTGTGAGCTTTTAATTCCGTCAACTAAAAATGAAACCAAAGATCCGTCATTCATTAGATCCGCATTCATTCTGTGGGCCAACGCTAAAAATAAAAAAAGAAGTAGAAATATAAGGCATGTACCAATATTCATAAGCAAATTCAGAAGACTGATGAATAAGAACATTCTAAATGCATAGGAACTCCCAATTCATCAAGAAAAGAAAAGATAAATCCTATAACAATTCGTTTCAGTGAAACTTTAAAAGTGAATAGCATAGAAGCGTGTGTCAAATTTGCATCCTAGTTTTACCATTTCCCGTCCCCTAATTATTAAGGAACACCTAGTCGATCATCGCTAATCAATGCAACAACACCCCAGAATTCAATTGTTTCCATCAATTATCAGCTTTCAGCACATTAACATCAACAAACCCGAAATCCAAATACAAATACAAAAAAAGAGCAACAAACTCACATAAAAGCACGCACGAGCGACTTTCCCTTGCCGTCACCACAAGCCACAATCCTCATTCCGTCAGGAGACCATTGCAAATCATCGATCCGCCCGGACAAAACCTTAAACTCGTTCTTGAGTACAAATCCACTATGAGTGCCCCAAATCCTCATAGTCCCGGACACATCAGCAGACGCGATCCACTCGCCATTCGGCGAGTACCTAGCGACCGTAGCCGGATACCCGTGCTCGGCATAGACAGAGACCTCGAGCGGGTTGTCGAGATTGATGATCATGACGGATCGGCCATTGGTGTAGAGAACGGAGTTGGTTTTGGGGTGGCCGGAGATCAAAATTCCTCGGCCTCGCTCGGTGGATGGCACGCAGGCGTAGGTCTCAGAGAGCTCCGGCGTCGCCATGAGAAGAGAGTTAAGGAAGAAGAAGAAGAAGAAGAAGAAAAAGAAAAGACGATGATGAAAATGGCGAAATGGGAAGCCAATTTGAAGGCGATTGCAATTGGAACTGTGACCGTGAAGCGCACGAAGAGGACGATGATGGCGATGAAGGGGAGCTTCTTACAGAATTGCCGGTAAAGGCGACAGAGTCGCGGATTTTTTTTTTCTTTTTTTTTTTCCAGATTCATTTTTTCGAATTACGTGGAAATGTTTTAGTGGTGGAATAATGAATGATTTATGTGTTAGAAAATTACTTGTTTAATTTACCGAGAATTAACCTTTATTTTCATTTCAAAAAAAAAAAACGTTTATTTACTTTGGAAACCTTTCTTAAATATAAATGTAAAGTTATTTTGAGTTATTAGAAAGAAAATAATTATATCAAACGTTGGTTTAATTATTTGGAGGTAATCTAGTTCAAGTCACGAGTTCAATCTTGAAAATCAATATTTATAATTTTCTTCTCCAATTATACAAAAAAAAAAAAAAAAACTTCCCCAATTATACTAAAAAAAAAAGAAAAAAAATTGTAGTAATTAGAGATGATCAGTTTGCAATCCAAATCATGACACACTCGTATGTAATAGAATAGTTCACTTAGATCACAAAAGTCTACTGTATGACATTTCAATAATGTTTATTTTTAATTGTCTTTCGAGTTTTTATATATATACCTATTTGCTGACCTAGAGATGACCTAATACTCAAACCATTTATACATGTCATAGATGCCTTGATTGCTTGAAAGAGAACCCCCACCTGAAAATTGGAAGGTCGATGGACACACAACATATCCACCAACACCTTGCAATCGGTTTCGACTTCAGCCACTAAGGCTCCCAGCGTATTGAGGAAACGCAGGGCACAAAGCAGCGCATTCGCTTCATCGAATAAGGAATCTAGCTGACCAGCATAGTGGATTGCCATTGCAAATTTTATCCTCCCCTCCCAGTCACAAAGTACGAAACCGAAGCCCGACGAAGTCGACGAGATCGCAACGTCAACATTTAGTTTGAAAACCCCACCAATTGGGAGGAAAAAACCATGAGAATTGATTGGATGCGATTAACTAAATTTGTGAGTTTGTTGATCAATTAGCCTAAAAAATTTCATGGAACTCAATTTACTCAATAATCAAGCCATATTCACATTAATGACCATTAAATTACTATTATTTAATCGAGTAATTTATAAATTTAGTCCTATGATTCGATGAAAGTTAGAGTTTTGTTCATA
Source organism: Cyclanthera cordifolia (assembly GCA_037832605.1). Classification (NCBI taxonomy): domain Eukaryota; kingdom Viridiplantae; phylum Streptophyta; class Magnoliopsida; order Cucurbitales; family Cucurbitaceae; genus Cyclanthera; species Cyclanthera cordifolia. Next base: position 1,616 of record JBBMEG010077234.1, on the reverse strand, counting down.
TGATTTGAAAATCTAAGCTTTTGTCCCTATATTTTGGAGAAATATAAAATTTAGTCTCTATAGTTTGAAAAAACATAGAATTTAGTGTTATGGTTTGAAGAAATAGAATTTAGTCTATATAATTTGATAAAATCTAAAAATAGTTCATGTTATTCGTTAATCGTAGGCAAATTAAATATCTAAATGTGATGTATAAATTATGTTTTTTTCCTTTTAATCACTTATCTTACACTTTCATCATTAAACACAAAAATAACTAACTTTTACATATTTTATTCACTAACAATTAAAAACGACATACTATATTTTAAATTTTATCAAATCTTAGTGACTAAATTCTAATTTTTCAAATCATAAGGACTAAATTGTAAATTTTTTTTCAAATTATAGGAACTAAAGTCTAGATTTTGAAAAATATAGGGACTAAATTTAAATTTTATAGTAAGTTCAATGATGTGGTTTTAAGTTTGAAGTTAGTCTTTATTCATTATTTTATATCTATAATTAGGTATAGTACTCTAGAGATAAGCAACCACGTGGAAGTAACCAAATTAGCTACCAATGATACTTTTCAATTCAAGTTTATTACCATTCACATAACATGGTGTGACAACTTTGCATGTCATCTTAGCAATTGATATCTATTAATATAATGGCCAAACAGAAATAAAATTAAAAGTTCAAAACTATTAGCAAAAGACTAAATAGAAGTTGGTCTTTCAAACTTGAAAAATGTGGCAAAAGGGTAAATTTGTAGGAATGTCAAAATTAAAAAAAAAAAAAACTTATTTGATTTAGTCACCAAACAAATAACTTCAACCAAATGGAGCTGACAAATATTAGTGAGTAGAATCGATAAGTTCAATCAAGTTAAACCGATTCAAACAATACGTGAAATTGATTAAAAATAATAAATTTCAAATATTTTGCTATATATATATATATATGAAATTACTATAATTAAAATATGAATGCCAGAATTTGATATATTATGTCACCATTTTTTTTCAAAAATATTTGCAAGTGTCCAGTTGGTTTACAACTTCTCAACTATTATTGTCAAGCTTTTGTGTTGCACGTGACCGCATAAACCTCTAGACCCATTTTACCATGTTTTCTTACTCTAGGATTTATTTTTCATGTTATTGTAATTTCCTTTATGTTTTGGAGCCGTATGACTCCTCACCATTTTGGCGTTCGAGTCAGTCACATAAAAAATGACCCAAAATGTACTATAAGGAGTATGACTCTTGAAGTTACCTTCTACTAAGCTATTATACGATGAATGCAAACTAGTTGTTGCGTCATTTATTGCTCTTGTCATATAACTTTCAAAGACAAAATGTATTTCAAAACCTTCTTTCTCTCTTCCGAAAGCATTTTCACGAGGCTAGTGATAGAGGTTTCACCCGTTGTGCCACCCGCTCTGCAACTTTTGTTTGGCTGACTTGCTCGTCGGGTTAAAGCAGGTGTCTCACGATCGCTTTGAAACCACAACGAAGTTGGATCGTGACACATAGCCCAGCTGACACTTGTGATCAGTGTTTTAAAAAGCCCAAGGCGCACTAAGGCGCAATGGCCTCCTGGGGCCTGAGGCGCAAGGCGCACCTTAAGGC
>JBBMEG010077204.1:0-12214 GCA_037832605.1 Cyclanthera cordifolia | reverse complement strand
TTGATGCTCCAAACTAAGGTAGAATTAGTTATAAAGATTGGATTTGCTTTGGAAGGAGGTTGGATTGTGGTGGGAAAATCCTATTCTTTCCGGCTCAAGTTGTTAAATACAAATCTTCTTTAATTTATTAAATAAAACAGTTATATTTCAATTCAATCTTCACGTATGTATTTTTAAAAAGTTGTTTTTATTGTCAAAAGAACAGTTGTTCAATGACATCAATATATATCAAAGAAGTTCACCGGCTAGAATCCCCTACCTGATTGTTGTAATCATAAAAAAAAAAAAAAATTGATTTTTGGAGGAGGGATTAACAGTGGGAGATCACACGGTTGTTTTTTTTTTTTTTGTTTTTTGAGGTTGGGGAAGAGTTAATTAATTAAGTTGCAATTAAGATGCTAATATGGTGGTTAACTAAAAATATTAAATACAGAGAGAACCGACCATATGTAACGGGTCAGTCCCTCGCCGCTCCTGTTTAACTAACCTTTCTTCTCAATTATCTTTCTGTGTCAATTAAGGCCTGGCCATTCCCTTATAAATACCACAACGACTCATCGAATTCTCTTTTCTTCTTCTTCTTCTTCTTCTTCCTCTTCCTCCGTTTTTCCTTTCAATTGGAGGATCTTCATCCATTGAGATCTGATTAATTCGGGAAGACGGAGAAATTAAAGAAAAAAAGAGGGATATGCCCTCTTTTCTTCTTTTCTAGGGTTTTTTTTTTTTTTTTTTTTTTTTTTTTTTTTTTTTTAAATTTTCTCTGCGAGTTGACGTTTCTGTTTGCAATTTTCATGGACGGAGGGGGAGGAGGAGCATTGCAATCGATGGACGCTTTTGATTCGTTCATCTTCTCTCTTAGCAATGCCTTTTCTACTCCTCTTGCCATTTTCCTTCAGATCCAGGTTCACTTTCTTCCTTTTTCAGATCCACTTCTAATTTCATATCGTTCGCGTCTGTTTTCATCTCTTTTTTTTTTTTTCTTTTGATGTTTTGTAATCTCACCTTGTTCAGTGGAGTTGAGCAGAATTTGGGAATTTTGTGTATCTTTTAGCTTTCTTATACTTTTTTTTTTAGTTGAGATTTAGCAAGTTTGTTCTCTTTTTGATTTCGAATCTTCTAGTGGGTTTTCGCGCAAGGAAAAAATATCTACGTCCATTTCTAGTTTGAGCTGCAGCTGGGCCGAATTTATGATGCTTAATTTTAGTCACTTGCAATTTTTTTTTTTTTTTTTTTTTTTTTTTTTTTTTTTTTTTTAAGTACAAAAGAGGAGTGGGGGGCTTGAAACTCAAATCTTGAAGTCATAAAACATAACTGATGCCAGCTTGAGTTATACTTGTTTTGGCTGGTCACTTGCCTTTTCTCAATTTTAATCCCTACCCTTAAAAGTAGTTAGTTACGTGACTTAATGTTGACTATTATGATGACTAGTTAATTTTAAATTCTAATATATTGTCTATGATTATTTCAATGAATTTTGTAAGAAAAATATGGAAATTGTAATGGATGGCTCTGCTCACAAAATAATTACAAATGTAGGCAAATTTTATAGTATTTGTATCGGTAGTTATTAATACATTTTAATACTTCATTACAAATACTCATACTTATAGTATTTGTATCCATAGTTTTTTTTTTGAGTACGTATCCATAGTTATTAATACTGCAGTATAAATACTCATACTCATTAATACCAGTATACTCTATTATAAATATAAGAAAGTATGTAACAATACTCGTTAATATCAATGATTACATTTGTTATTTTTGTATAAGTGATAGTATTTGTAAATATTTTCCAAATTTGACTCGTCTGGTAAGTTTTCCAAGAAAATAAGTACAAAAATAAACTTAAAAGACATACGAAGACTAAAAATGAGTATTATTATAATAATTAGGGATAATTGTGTTTGATTTTGAAACATGGAGACCAATTAGAATCTACACTATATCTATGGATTAAAAAGGTATTTTTCCATTTTTTGTTTCCTTTTCTGTTGATGCTAATTTAAGCTGGGAGTTATTATGATGAAATTGCGTCTGGACTTGGAATTGTGCTTTGTAATTTGAAGAATTTTTTGGCTGGTCAGATTTTAAGCTCGCAGTTTCAATTTGATGATAGTTATTAAAATTCTTTGATGCCTGTTTCTTTCATATAGTGTGATATTATAGGTAATTCGACTCGTTGATCATTTTAAAGAAGCTTCATTTTTTTGATTTTGTTGTTGTTGAAGGGATGCTTAATTTGCCTACTTCTTGCTTTTGGGTGGGCTTGTGCTGCTTATGTCAGGTACTCGTATATAATCTGAATGCTGTATGATCTGGGGCCCAGATAAAGCGATTCTAGCCTCTGAAGGTCTAGCACCATTTTAATGTATAAAGTGTTACCTTTTCATTCCTTCTGCAGAAATAGAGAGATTAAACGTATAAAGGGGAGAGTTCGATCTGGCAATAGCTTTGCTTTTATTTGTAATGACATAAGTGAACTCGAGCACTCCAATCAAGTCAATCTACCAAGAGTGACAGTTATTATGCCTTTAAAAGGGTTTGGAGAACATAATTTACACAATTGGAGAAGTCAGGTGAGTTCTTCATTTTTCTTTTTGGAAAGGGGTCGGGGGTGTTAATGTTTGTATGCATCTGCAAAGTTCAAGAAAAAAGAAACAATTTATCCTTTCATAACCATAACGATTTATTTGAGTGAGTCACTTGGAGCTAAAAGAATTGCTTTTCAATCCATGGAGGCCACCTACCTTAATTTCCTAAGGGTTCCTTGATAACCAATTATAGTAGGATCAGATAGTTGTCTCGTAAGAATAGTCGAGATGAGCATAAGCTAGTTCAGACACTTATAGAAATATAAAAATGTTACCCTTTCATAATTTTTGCAGTTCATGTTTATTTCAATTGTTTTTTCTCGAGTTTATTTCATGTCTACTTCAGTTATTATATTTTTATTATCTTTATCATGATAAGATAGATGATCTTTATCATTAAGAGAAAAAAAGTATAAATTAGGAAATCAATCCAAAATTATATTTATTACCATTTTGCATTCTAAAGGGACTTGCGTATATTGCTTCAAATGGGAATACCATCTTACAATTGTATGTTTCATAAATGTTGATAATTATTCGCTATGATAAATCAACAACCAATAATTTGGTGGGAGCCACGATGGAACAATGAGCCTTGTTTTGTTCCCATATGAATTTTCCTTTCTTTTTGTTTACTTGTGGTTTTTTGTTGTTCGATGTTGTCGTAAGTTTTATTTTTTCTGCTCTAGGAGTATCTCTCTCTCTCTCTTTTTTTTTGATCTTAGGTGTTTGAAGTTCTCTATTTTTTTTTCAACGAACTGCTTGTTCCAAAAAAAAAAAATCGTATTTGTATTTTTATGGATAAATATATTTTGTACCAAAAGAAATGAAATAAAGAAAATTCCAGTTGGGTACTTGCCCTCATATTTGCCTGTCATTAGATTTTCTATTCTCAAAGAACATCTTAGCTTAGTTTTTTTTGCAAATTATAACCGTTCAAAGATGTTGGGTTGACTTCTCATGTATCAATGAATTTCCAGGTAACATCCCTTTATGGAGGTCCTTTAGAATTTCTTTTCGTGGTTGAAAGTACAGAAGACCCTGCCTACAATGCTGTATTGCGGCTACTATCTGACTATAAGGTTTGTATAAATACATTCTTCTGCACCAACTGTTTCCATTGATGGTTCCTGCCTGCTGCCAAGAGTTCACGAGAAGCCAAGAGTTCTACAGGTTGCAGAACTTTTTCATTATTCCCTCGCTTGACTTTTATACATGTTTCTTTTTACAGGATGATGTTGATGCTAAAATTCTTGTGGCTGGTCTAGCAACAACTTGCAGCCAGAAAATTCACAATCAGTTGGTAAGTGATAAGTTTGTAAAATCTTGATTTAGTACTTTCGGTTGCAAAAACTGATACGACCTAATCTCCTAGAGAGTTAATATCTTACCATGGTTACCTAAAAGGGTTAGTTAGGTTAGATAGGCTTAAGACCTATATAAGAACTAGCCTCATATTGTAATAGTTAGGTAATTAGTTAGGCAATTAGTTCAGAAGGTCTGGATTGGTTCAGTTCAAGGGTTTGGTTAGCTTCAACAAATCAAGTCAGAAGGTCTGTATTGCGAGTTCATTAAGGTCCAGTACTTAAATAAAAAAGAGAAATGCTGGAAAACTTTGATTGAAAGGTCAATTGGACTTGAGTCTAATCACCATGGAAGGCCCAATTTAAATCAATTGACGGCTCATCAAAATTGGGATCAAAATTCAAATATGGGCCTAAACTCCATAAGAAAACCAAATTCCACAAATGGGCCACGTTTCATATTATTGAGCTTCACTGGGTTGTAATTGAAAGAAAAAGAAATTCTCATATGTGGGCTTGAAAGAGAGAACATTGAAATTGAAAGGATGGACATTAAAAGAGGGCCCAAATTGAATAGAGGAGCTTGTATCAATCTAACTTCCAATCAATCTATGCCTCCTCCGGTCACTGCTGCCACCACCTCCGACCACCTGAAATAATTGTCACAAAAAAAAAAGAGTTGTGTTTTTTTTTTAAATGTATTTTTTTTTTGTAATAAACACTTTGAGGACAAGGTGATTTTTTGGGGGCCGGGTAATGATACGACCTATATATCTCCTAGAGAGTTAATATCTTACCATGGTTACCTAAAAAGATTAGTTAGGTTAGTTAGGCTTAAGGCTTATATAAGAACTAGCCTCATATTGTAATAGTTAGGCAATTAGTAAGAACTAAAGGGATTAGGCCCTTGTGGTTGGGAGTTTGAGAGAGCTTGAAGTCTTCCTTGTAATGTTTCTCGATTAATACAATTGGTTCTCATCAAAAACTTGTCTCAGAATTGTTAGAAGAAAGATGTCATGGGGGTGGAATTTGGTAAGGACCTTTAGAAGGATGAAATTTGTTAGGGATACACTTCTGGCAACTAGCTAGTCTACTGTTAAATGGAAAAAAAAAATATTTAAACCAGTTATTTATTACATATTTGGCTATTTCTATTCATTCTTCATATGAATATTTTAATCTATAGTGCTTATTAGCTTTGAGAATATTATACTCTTCTGCAGATTGGAATGGAGAAAATGCATAAAGATAGTAAATATGTGCTATTTTTGGACGATGATGTTAGGTTACATCCTGGAACAATTGGAGCCCTTACAACTGAAATGGAAAAAAATCCTGATGTATGTTACTGTTTACTAGGAGTACTTTCTTGGGTGGATGTCCATATTTGCACTGTACATTGCTTTCATAACTTGATTTTATGTTTAATTCTAGTTGGCATTATTATGCAGATATTTATCCAAACTGGATACCCTCTCGATTTACCTTCCGGGAGTTTAGGGAGTTACTGCATCTATGAATATCATATGGTATGATGTATACCTGTTTTTTTTTTTACTTTCTCCAGAAGGAGAGGAAGTTTTATATGTTGAATTTTTGGGTCCGAAGTCTGAAAGAGGATTTTCTAACTTTTATGTGTCAACTTTACAGCCTTGTTCAATGGGCTTTGCTACTGGTGGAAAGACATTTTTTCTTTGGGGAGGTTGCATGATGGTAAGTAGATTCTACATCTTTGTTACTACTGTATGTGTAAGAAATCAAGTTGTCGTAACATTAATTGACCTTCTGCAGATGCATGCCGACGATTTTAGATTTGACCGTTATGGAGTGGTGTCTGGACTACGAGATGGTGGATACTCAGACGATATGACTCTAGCAGCTATAGCTGGTAACTTACAAATTACTGTCATTAGATAGTGCAAATGTTTAGAGGGGGAGGGGTACACTTATCATGTTGTTCTATTTTATTCCATTCTGGATTTGCAGCTTTTTCTGGAATTTGAAGCACAAATTTATAATGAATTAATTAATTCAAATTTATTTTCTTTATTTGGTCTCGGATGGATGTTTTTCCTCGCATCATGCTTTGTTTCTTTTCAGGTGCTCATAAGAGGCTTATTACATCACCTCCTGTTGCAATTTTCCCTCATCCTCTTGGTAGTGATCTAAATTTGGGAAGGTTTGATATCTATATATTCAAATACAGTCTGGCAATCTTGTTTTGTTTACTTCCATGTTTGATCTCTTACTGACATGGCAGGTATTGGAATTACTTGAGGAAACAAACTTTTGTTTTGGAATCATACACGTCACATGTTAACAAGATAATGAACCGGGCACTATTTACTACTCACTGTTACTTGTCGTGGGGGTTTGTGGCGCCATATTTTATGTCTATGATTCACATTGTTGCAGCACTACGTTTTTACATTAAAGGGTACTCACTCGAGGAAACAGGTTTTAGTTCTGTGGGTGAGCATACTGACTTCTTCCTTTTAAGTTTAGGCTATCAGTATTACTTGAGACGAAACTGCTACTTGAGATCCTTGAGAAAGTTACGTTTCATGTTTACTTTGCTCGATGCTCGATGCTCAATGCCAATATGGTGTGTATTGACAGTAGCGCGCTTACGAAGTGCATTCGGAATGACGATTAGTTTTTTTTTGGGTGTGAATGATAAGAGATTGTTCAACGCTTTAAGCAGTCAATGATCCGAGATTAGTTTATATAATTACTGATTGTTGGTCGTTATTAATGGTTTATAGAAAATGGCTACTTGAGCTGTTGAGAAAAGGCACTTGTAAATATTATAGTCGCATCATCTAAAAATACTTGAATTCTGTTCTTCACACCTGACTGCCCATGTTGCCTCATCCAAAAAGAATGCGCATGTGGGATTTTACTTTTGGAATTGGAGCTATGGAGCTTTGTTTGTAGTGTGCAGCTTTTGAGCTGTCAAGTCTTAACTTTTTAACTTCTTACATAGGTATGTCAATGGTGTGCAGTCTTGCTGCGTGCACTGTTATAGAACTCTTCTCGATGTGGAACTTGACGAGAATCGAAGTTCACTTATGCAACATTCTATCACCTGAGGCTCCTCAACTCTCTCTTGCTTCCTACAACTGGGGTTTGGTAAGTGTTTATGTCACGATAAGCTTGGTAGACGTAATAGTATAATACAATCCAGTTGCTGTCCCCAAATAGTGGCCTCATTGGTTGAGGCTTTGGGTCTTCAAGATATTGTCTCTTGGAGGTTTCAGGTTCAAGAACCACGAGTTAGCTTAATTGATAAATCAGTTGTTGTTTCTTGGTTTCAAGTCTAGAGACGGGCATAGGTGGCTTCAGGTATAGAGGAGTAAAGCTCTAATGATCATAAACTAAAATCCAATTGCTTGGATTTACATCTAAGGTTCAATCGATAGGTCATGCATGGGTTTGATCTTGACGTCTATAAGATTTGGATGTTATAATTTATCTTGAAGATGAAGCTGAATTCATGGTTATAAATTATCTTAACCATGGCATCTTTTGACGAGATTAAGTTTTTAATTGATCTTTTTTTTTCTGGTGAGCAGGTATTCATCGCAATCTTGGTGGATAACTTTTTGTACACTATTTCTGCAATACGCTCTCATTTTTCTCAATCAATCAACTGGTCAGGCATCAGATATTACTTGAAAGATGGGAAGCTAAGCAAGGTAAGTTGGCTAAGGCCTTCTATTATATGAGAAAACTAAAGAGATATCTAGTAAACCCTTCCTAATATTTTAGGGTTTAGGTAAAAAATTTAAAAATGCAAGAAATTTTATGGATGCCAAAATTTGTTAATAAATTTAAATATTGAAAAATTGATTCAATGTAGATGACTTCAATTAAGTCCACTAACTAATGATTTCTATTCATTGAAACCATCAAGTGAAACTGATGGTTTCAATTGATTGAAACAACGAAAATTGATAGGTTAAATAAAATGTTGGAATTTACTATGTACAATTACAATGAATTCCCTAATGCTTTCTGTTCGATAAACTAGTGCTAGCTTTAGTAAATTATCAAAAGTTCATTTGCTTGGTTGCCATGCCACCTAGGGGGTGGTTGCTTCGGTCTCGTCCCGGCTAGAAGTGCTAGCCTAATATGATAGTGTAGTTTAATGACACCTTAGCATTAAAAGAACAGCCAGCCAGTTGTGACTACTGGATGAATAGTTATTTTCATTGCTCTGCAGATTGAAAGAAGTATACCAAAAATAGATATGGGTCCAATTTATACAGACTTGGGAGGGAAGCATTTGTATGGAAAGAAGGGAATGACTCCAAAGGTTTCATTTCTGGGTTCCTTGGCCAAAACTTTGGCACAATGGCGTCAACCGAAGAAATTCGACAGCTAGGATAAACCATTCGCTAGAACTGCTAATTATTGATGATGTGTTCCCATTTGGGGATCTCATGGGGGAAGGGGCCATTAGAAAGCATAGGTGAAAAAGTGTCACTCCATTTGTTGATTGAACATAGAGTTTCTAGGTACTTTCTCTTCATTCTTTTCTTTATCTCCATTCCATCAAATTTGATTCTTCTACACCAAACCTAAGCTAGCTAGGGCTTTACTGGGTAACCGTCACTGATTTTTATTTGTCTCCCATGTGATTATGATTCTTGTAATTTCAATTATACCATGTAAATTGCAGATGTGAAACAGAGAACCTTGAGATTTTTGCCATCTTGTTTCCTATTTGAAATGGTGTAAACTCGGGCAGTGACAGTTTAGTGATTATTGTGGGTTTTGAACTCCTTGTGTTATTGAAATTTTTGCTTCAATTGTTAGTATTACCATCTCGATACGAGATATGTCGATTTATGTATAGAATATTTGATCAGTAAACAGTAACTAGTGTCCTTATTCTAATGACTTTAAACACTTCTACTTATGATTACTATTTGATATTCTGCTATCTCTACACATATATATATATCAACCAAAGCTATGTACGACGTCCCGTGTAAAAATACACCGCCATTGTGCCTCTACTAGGGCGGAGAATTCCCATTTTTAGGACGAACTTCTTTTCAACTAGACGAACAGAGAATTGTGTGCACAATCGTGTGGAAGGCAACTTAAATACAAATAATTTGGATAGGAAGTATTGTTAATTGTGAGACAAATGAGAGGACCAAATGAAATGAAGGTCAATCTATTGATACTATGAAGATGAAGATACATTTCTGTTTGTATGATTAATAGATGCACATCGAGCAAGTTTTCGAACTGTTGTTCAATAGTCAACCTAGAACACCAAGATATGCTTGAAGGAGGCTTCATAGTTCAAATTAGTACATCGGTACAAATGGTAAACACATACAACCCTTGCACGGATTAAAGTAATACGTTAAATATTAAGGCGTCCAACAAAAAAAAAAAAAAAAAAAAAGTAAAAGAAAAATGTTAACCAACCCACTTCCATATTCTAACTCAAATATTTAGAGTTGGATTAGACAGGGTTGAGGGGATGATTGAATTTTGGACTTAACAAGAGGAGAGGAAATGAAGTGGAGGAGGAAGATGAAGATGAGTGATCTGGAAATACAAAGCAATCATTTGAAAATTGTTGATTAGTAGAAAAGTTGTTGAGAATCTCATAATGTTCCACATCGGTAAGGTGGGGAGCTCTTCAAGCATTCTTAAAATAAGGTGAGATACTTCAATTTGTCAATTGATTTTAAATTGAATGTTCACACTTTCTAATACTGTACCTCTTACTAAAATTTGTTATTTTGTCCGTTTTTTTAATCGTAAACATGTAACATTTATAAGTTTAATAAATAAAAGTTGTGCTGAATGGACTATTCTCACAAAATAATTACAAATGTGGTCAAGTTTTAAAATATTTGCATATAATACTTATCAATACAATCATTATATTTGTTAATTTTTTTAAAGTAATTATATTTATAATTATTTTCTAGATTTGACTAGTTTGGTAAATTCTTTTAAAATAATAAAACAACGTTTTACCTCTGGTTTATTTATTTATTTATTTTGAAAAGACCTTTGTTTATTAAATTATATGTAAAAACAACTGTATATATAAAAAAAAAAAAATCAAATAACCATGAAAGAATAGTTCATCTGAAGAATACACGTTATTATTATTATTATTATTATTTGAATTCTTACGCCTTTTTCTATAAAAAAATAATAAGAAGAAAGAAAAGGTGTAACTTAATCAACCACTTTTCAAGAACAGAGGGGGCAGAAGTGAAGAAATACAGTTTTTTTTTTTTATATGAAGTTGTGATTTCTTTTTTTAAAAATAAATAAACGACAAAGTTTTTTGGGGAGAGAATGGAACACACTTAGAATTTCCATAATTGGAAAAATCAATAACTACGTGACCCCACCTCCTTACCTTGTACTCCCGCTAACAAATCAATAATTTCTCTTATAATCATCGGCTTTCTTAAAATCACCATTTTATTCTACTCCTAAGTACTCTATTTTCTTTTGAATAATAACTTTTTATTCTCTCCATAACTATTTTTCACTGTATCCGCTATTTTATTTTTCTCATTGTCATTCTCATTCCCCGAACACAATTAATCATTCTCATAACCACAAACACAATTAATCATTCTTCTTATAATCATTTCTTTTCTCTTTCATAATCATTCTCATTTATTTTATCCCAAACACACCCTTTAAAGATAACTTATTTAAAAATACATAATCTACTTCAATAATGTTCTAATTAAATATATGTGTAAAGATGAATTAGTGTATTATGTTCAAACTTGCTTTTAGCTTGGTTTTTTAAATCCTAAAATGATCACTGAGATTTATAAAGAGAAAAAAAAAAGCATTTATTAAACCAAACTAAAAATTAAGTTTATTTTTAGTTTTTTATTTTTAAACTTTTAGCCTGTAACAATTGTTTAGTTTTTTTTTTTTTTTTTTTTTTTTTTTTTTTTTTGTAGAAAAGTGGAGTAAGAATAAATTTAAATTTCAAAACCAAAAAACAAAAACCAAATGATTACGAATACGGGTCCTAAACCACTACAATCCTCTTAGTTACTACAAGGGAGATTTTCCTACACAAAATAAACTATCACCAAAAGATAAAACTTGAATAAGAGTATCAACATTTTGTCTCAAACATTAATAATACTTAAGTTAGACAAATATTGAAAAATATTTAAAATAGAGTTAATGACTACTGGAAAATCTAATTCCATGGAGATGTAATTGCTGAAGATTCAAATTATCTATTAAACTACAAGAATATGACCCTAAACATGAACAATCAAGAACTATCCATCAAACTCCTCCCCCGACAATTTGAATAAGCACACCAGGAGACATCTACATTAAGCTTTCAACTATATTGAAAGAGATCGAAACCTTTCTTGAAAGAGTACTTATAGGTGCCAAAGAGAGCATAACTCAACTGACCTTAATGATGTATTAGCATCAATTTCTTTCTTTACAATTAAATTTTAATATGAGATTAACATTACATCGTAACGTCACGATGCCAAAAACTTCTTGATTCAATAAAGAGTTTGTTGAGCCAAAGTGAGCATAGCTTAGCTGACATTAGAGATGCATCAACATCCGCTCGATCTGTAGTTTAAGTCTCCCCACATCCAATGTTGTAACTTCAAAAAAAAAAAAAAAAAAGAAGTTGTTGATGTTTGAAACATTTATCAATTTCTTTCTTTGTTTATAAATTTAAATGTATTTCATCATATCTCAATTCTTCTATCTCTATTTCATTTTCACACCCATTTGTGATGAACAGTAAGTTGTTCACAAATGATCATGTGGGATTTCACTAAGTGTAAGTTTAACTTATCATTGATTTTGTTTAACTTGAAAAAACACAAATAAAACTCATATTTCACAAATATATCTTTAACATATGAATAAGAAAACACAATTCTCTATTAATTATGATGAATCGTTTTATATTTTCTTAACAAATGTTGTAACATAAAATATAGTCCGGAAGTCTCGGAAGGGGCCGGAACCCGAACAAAGGACAAGAGGACCAAGGCCGACTCCCCGGGGGTCGGCCAAATGGAGGCAATAACCCCCAGGGTCGGCCAAGCCCAAGGGGTCGGCCTTGCCATTACTGACCCCCGGGGTTGCCTAAATGGAGGCCACAACCCCCCGGGGTCGGCCAAGTCCATTCCCCCGGGGTCGGTTAAACAAGTCCAACTCCCTCGGGAGTCGGCCAAGGAAGGCGAGGACCCCCTCGGGGTCGGCCCTTGCAGCTGGTTGGCCAAGGAAGGCCAGGACCCCCTCAGGGTCGGCCCTTGCAGC
>JBBMEG010077161.1:0-12219 GCA_037832605.1 Cyclanthera cordifolia | reverse complement strand
CTTGAATCTTCTTTGCCTTACTCCTTGTAATAGGGCCTTCCGGTACATGTAATGGGTCGTTGATTGGATTCGTATCAACACACTTTAGGCACATCTTATAAATAAGTGTGGTCTTTGAGTCCAACTGTTATAAGCTCAAACCCAAAATATTAATGTTATAGTCAACTAAATTACATAAAGGTAAATAAAAAGGTTAAAAAAATTGAAAAAAGTCATCTCTCATTTTTATCTCCAAAACCAACCACCTTTCCCTTTTCTTCATTAAAAAATCCGTCTTCATCTTCTAAAATACTTGTTTGTTGCCACCTCCACGTTACATGCCTAATCGACGTCCATTGTAATTAACTTGATATTACATATGCCTTTTAGTAGAGAATATTTTATGCTAAATTTACATATTTACTAAAAAAATTTAACGTATCTCACCGTATATGTGTCCTAATTTTTTAGAAAATGGCGTATCGACATGTCTTGTTGTGTGTGTATCCGTGTCCGTGTCTGTATCCGTGCTTCATAGATCTTCAATCATCCACGCTTTCTTCACTGTCATTTCCTTTCTAGAAGATAAGGCACACACAAAGGGAATTGGTGGCAGAGAGGGGATTCATTCAACCCCAAATCAAGCCAGAAGCTAGTTGTTGCTCATCTTTAATTTTGTAATAGATTCTTTCATGGATCAGGGGAAAGTAGGTGGAGATCGATTTTCACTGTCCCTTTGTGGATCCATCCTTACTTTTACCAGGTTTGTTGCTGTTTGGGTCAAAGCCATATTTAGGATCAATCACTTTCCTCCATAAGGCTATTTTTTCTATACCCTACCTCCAACTCCATTTAGCTACAAGGGCTTCATTTCTAATTCCTTACATTTAACTAAATGAAGACCTTTGTTGTCTTTATTGCCTTTCCCGAGGAAATTTCTGATGAGTCTGGATCTTTGTTGGCATTTTGAATAATGACATGTGATTCGCGTGAGTCTCCCCCTTTTGTGCGTGAGTATCCAATTTTGCAGCCTTATTTCGTAGATAAAGAATTTGAGTTCTTGTTCCTCCAAGTTGATTCCGAGCATTTCAGATTTCTGTACATTGATTCTAAGACCGGATGATTGCGCATTAATCATCTTAAAGAGCCTATCAATAGCACATACATCATAACAGGAGAAAGGGAGCTTATCATCTTCGAATTGGAGATGGTAAAGCTGTAATGAAGTCTTCCCCAGTCTGAACCCCTGAATTCTGTTGTCTTAGTCAGCTTGATTAATCATCCTGCTCAAGAAGTCGGCTATTAAGATAAAATAGTAAGGGCAAATGGAAGCGCACTTGTCGTGGGACTTGAACTTGAGGTCTCCTAGGAAGCATGCCCTTGAAAGCCCTGAGACTAACGATCGAGGCTGCCCCTTGGGGATTGATAGAACTTGATTCTATTGAAATTACGAAATAATGGAAAATACAACATAAACCAAGTTTTCATTGGTATTTGGATCCTTTCATTCTTGACTCACTTAAGATCTAGTAGCAAAATGACCAAAATATTTGATAGTATTCTCCACTGCCCGCACCTTCTACTTATAATCCAAAATACCTTTGTTATAAATCCTATCTTATTCGTTAGGATTCCCGAGTTTAAACTCCACGATTTAACTTGCAGGAGGAAAAGGTCGATAGCTCGCTCGAGTTTCTTATAATTGCAAGTGATGGACTATGGGATGTCGTCACTAATGAGGTTTGTGCATTCATCCATAACTCTCATTATATTGAAAAATTACAGTGCTAGAAAAACATCCACAGACTTCTTGTAAAGTTTATCAAATGTTCAATGTCTTGTTTAGGAAGCTGTTGCAATGACTAAACCAATTCAGGACCCAGAAGAGGCGGCAAAGAGGTTGATGCAAGAAGCATATCAACGAGGCAGCGCAGATAACATTACCTGCGTTGTCGTTCGTTTCTTGGCAAACCAAGGAAGTCCCTCTCATGGAACTTCTGGGTAAGAATGCTTTTTCCTAGCTTCGTCTTCTGGTTCTGGCTCGTCCGAAAGTCTCGACTGAACTGCCAGTGAAGTTCGGTGTAGTCATAGGAAATTCCGATAACATTGCTGATTGTACTTATAAAAAGGGCTAGACATAAAAAGAAGTTATCAGGCTGGTTTTGTGCAGTATGGTGGTTGATTGGCTGCCTACTTATAGTCTTAGCTTCCATTGGTTAAATTGTAGAGAGTCCATAAATGGAAATGTTATTTGTTTGTGTTGTTTTCAGTCCTTTCTAAAGTTGGCCTATTGTTATTTTTTGGTTAAGTGAATATTTTTCTTCTAACCCTATATCTCTTGGCAATAGAGTTGTATCAACTTTCTTCTCTGATGAGGGAATTTCATCCCACAAATTTTGAAGAAGGTAATAATATTTTCACTTGATGTTTAAATATATGTTTTTGGTCAACCATAATACTCTTATCTTGGTTGACTTATTATTGTTATATTTTAGTTTTAGGGAATTTTCAATTAGTTTCTTTACTTATGATTGTTTTGGTTTAATTTTTTTTTATATCTATGAGTGTCTGAGCCAACTTAAATGCACCTCATTATTTAATGGTTTTGATTTAGTTTATTTTTGGTAAATTAAACCCATATCTCTGAATTTTTTGAGATCTTTTTTTACTACTAGGTTTTTGATAGTTTATTATTTTTAATTACATTCTCATTATATTCGAGATTAAAATTGGCCGTGCTCGATATTCACTTTTTTTAAACTATTATAAAAATTAGAATATTTTGTAATCTAGCCAATTTAAGGGGGCTTTTTGAGTATAAATTGAGGAAAATGTACCACAAATCCTATGTAGAATTAAATTTTTAAGAAATATTAAATTATATAAACTAAAACATATATTTAGCCTTATTGCTATTTTGAAATGGAAAGGAGAGTAAAAAAAATATAGGACGTGTTTAGTTAGTCAATATCTTTATAATATATAATATATTTTTTAAATATCAGTATAAATAGACGGAACATTGTGATAGACTTTTCAACAAATTTTTTTTTTTTCTTTCTCAACGAATCAATTATTGTTTGTTTGATCTTTTTTAATTTTACAATATTTTGGAAGGATATTCATATATTTGTAATATCTTCCGTTTGCTTTACTTAACTTTAAATAATATGATGACCAAAAAAAAAAAAAAAAAAAAGGGTGAAGAAAAAAAAATTATGTGGAAAGTGAATAAAAGACAAGAAAAAGAAAACGGAACTGTTTGAGAGTGCTTTATCAAAATGTATTTTTTGTGAATAAAAATGAAATAAAATAGGAAAATGTAGACGAGTATCTATAGAAGTTGTCCTCGGAATAAAATTGCTCCAACCAAATTATTATTATTATTATTATTTTATTATTATTAATCAACTGTTAGTTGCTATTATAAACTTTCTAAACCATTAATTAGATTAATTAACTTCATGCACTTAATTAAATATCAAACTTTTAATACAATTTTTCTTCGTTATCTTTTTTGAAATTGGAAAATCGAAGTTTTTTTTACTATACTTAGGGGTAATCACGCTCGTCCCTAGGCCAGACATCGGAAGATATCGAAGGAATGGAGAGACCTGGTGAGTTTCGAACTTGAGAAGAAGCATATCTTCAAAGTTCAAGCATTCAACCAACCATGAAACATTTTTTTTTCATTATCTTGTAACCACGCTCTGCAATTAAATTTGTAACGATGTGAAAACTATTCATAGAACATTGGATTTCTAAATCAATTTGATCTAGAAAAATATTAAAATAATTAAAAAAAGGAAAAAGATGTAATGTTTCGACGAGGCATATTGGACTCAGAAAGAATATAATGCAATATTTCGGCAAGGCAGATTTGCCCTTACGCACGACGAGCGAACCAAAAGCATTTTTTCATCATCGTCCTCCTCTTCTCCAATAAAATTTTCAAAATCTATATATCAAAAAAATTAAAAAAAAAAAAAAAAAGATAAAAAAAAAAAGATAAAAAAAAGAAAGAGAAAGGGAGAGGAGGTCTCCTTAGCAAATTGAGGAGAGCTAAGATGGTTGAATGGCTTGAGGCCAATGGAAGAAACTCTCTGGCATTTAAAGCTTTGAAAAATGCTATTTATTTAATTATTTGTGATTAAAAATGCAAATATTGCTTTATTAATTAGGTAGCTAAGGATTTGTTTTTTCTTCTCCAACGTGCTCACCAAGTCATTACAAAAGCACTTGTTTAATAAAAAGTCGCTTTTGCCAACTGCTTCGGGCTGGCGGGTTGATTTTCTTTTAGGATTGTTTGTTGGTAAAATTGTGGACTGTTTAGAAATGAGAAATTATTTTAAATGATTATAAATAAAAATTGTAATAATAGTTCGTTTGAATAATATTTTAAAATGATGATTATAAAAACTCGTTTATAAAATCTCCATAAACACTCAAAACAAACATCTCTTAACAAAATAATTACAAAAAGCCAAATAAAAAAATAAAAAGAAAAACAGAAGGAATCTTTGGATAGAAATAAAGTAAAAATGGGAAAAGACATTACTAGCCTTTAGATTGTTGGCCTTCAAATTATATTTCATTTTTAATTTTAACTTGTATTTTTTTTCAAATTATCACTTTATTTTTCTTATAACCTCTTGGTTAATAGACGTACATTTATTTTTCTTATATTTATATTTTAGACATTGATAAACGATTTTAAATAACTATATTAAACGACTATTCTTATATATAGGTTAAATAATTTGAAAAAAAAAAATTGAACTTTTAAATAACATTTGCGTCAAAAATATAAATATAGGGAAATTTAAATGTTTGCTCACATTATGAAAATAAAAAAGAAAAATTTATATTAATTTCAATGGATTAAAATCTATCCATTTCACTTAATTAAAATCATCAATTTTGTGAATATGTATAGAAATTAATTGAGTTAATTTTTCAATATATTTATTTATTTATTTCTAAAATTTTGCCACTTGTAAAATTATATTTTTTTAATTTTTTTTCTCTTCATAAGAAATCCACAAATTTTAAATTCTAAACCATAAACATCAAATACTTAAATCTAAATATTAAATATTTAATACTAAACTTTAAATACTAAAACCTAAAACCTTAAAATAGGAATTACTTTTTTTTTTCCACTAATATGTTTTCTTGAGAATACGAATTACTAAGCATTAAACTCTAGCGGGAACAATTTTTTGTAATTAATATGTTTTTTTAAGAATAAATTTCTTTAAAAATAAATCTGATTTTATTTTTATATTTTTTGAATGGAAAACTGGAAGAAAATATATTTTAATAAATGTATGTATAAAATTGTAATTGAAAAGAAAAGTATACGCTTTAAAATGGTTTATTTTCATTTTTTGAACCCTTACAAAGTGACTATTTATCATAATTATTTTCTTGCAGACAGTTGGGCTTCTTTTTTGGGCCTCTTTTTTGGGCCCACATTTACCGGCTCAAATTTCTATTTCTTGGCCCAAATCTAAGAACCGAGTATGAGATGTTTGATGGTAAGGTTGGTAGGGGCGTAAATAAAGTATATATATAGACGTATGTATATGTATATGTTTTTCTTTTTAATTAGAATTATAATGTTCAAAAATAGGCGGAGTGAAAAAGAAAAAGAAAATAATAATAATAAATATCGCCCCTAGCTACAACATCATTTTTATTTTTCAGTTATAAATAACAATATCAGCCTTTCTGTATATTCAAGGGTAAAAAATAATAATAATAATAAATATATAAATAAATAATAAATTAAATTCAGAGACCATTTTATACTTTCTTTTCCCCGTTCACCTGTAAGTACCTGGAACGATTTCACAATGGAAAGATGAGTTCGCCAAGACTCAATAAGGGATCCCAACACGTGAACTAATCCCCTATCCGAGTCTGACGGTCAAGACACGTCTGACCTAACCGCAACTCGTGCTCTTTAAACTCGTGTCTCCTTTGGGACCTTTAACTCGATTAATCTCAACGGTCCCCTTTGGAACATCTAAATAAGCTCAGCTAATCACAAACGGCTCTCTTTGGAACACCTAACTAGGAACACAATACTCAGTTAATAATCTCGGCCCTCTTTTGGGACAAACAAACACAAAGCTATCACATGGAACTCACAGCTAGACACGTTGGAACTATCTCGGTAATTGAAACTATAGGCACTCAATACGAAGATCTCGAACTATAACATACGAGACATCCTAAATCTCAGGAATCAAGTCAAAAGCATAACATAACAATCTCGAGACTAAAACATGCTCAAACTAACTCGATTAAACACACGAAACAATATCAAACGTAAGGAACCTCATAAATCATGCTTAAACGAACTAAATATATCATATAAAACATCTTAAATCTCTAGAATCACACATACCTAGTAAAACACGTCATTCAATGCTTAACTAATCAGATACATGTTCAAGAATATCCACAACAACCCTATTTAGGGGAAATAGTCTCTTACCTTGGCCGAAAATCGCTCAAAACGACCTTTGGAAGTCGAATCAAGAATCCTCTAAAAGATCTCCACCTAAAAACGGCCATACAAGACAAACGAGTGAGAATTAGGTCTTAAAAACCCAAAAATAGACTCGGGACACGAGATTTAAGGTGAAGTTCAAAAATTTTCCGGTCATTGGAGATGGCGGCGGCGACGGCAACGTGTGAGTTAGGTGGCTAAGGAGCGCGGGCATGCGGCTCGGATTGGCAGCAAGTAGGCTCGGAAGGCGCGCTAGGCTCGGTGGCTTCCAAAGCTGCAGTGGTCCATCGTGGGCACTCCACGTGCTGATTGCATACTAGCGGAGAGGGACGACAAGACGAGATTGGTTGCAGGCGTGGTGGACGTTGATTGGGGCAACTGGGGACGACTCTGGTTGGCTGGCAGAGGCGGTGACTGACGCGATGTCCATTGACCAATCGGCACCCTTCCACGATCGTTGGAGCAAACGGCAAGGCCACACGCACCACATGACAGCTGGGAGTCAGAATGGAGGCAGCAACTTCACGGAAAACAATGCTCAGATTTGTGCAACTCAATTCAACCTCATCGTGCTCTGTGCCTTGACGGCAAATGATGGGTTAATTATTAGGATTCAAAAAGACCGCTAATCATTGGGCTATTAGCCCAATGATTAATCCTAATTTAACTTTTCTCTATTTTGTCATTTTCTCTATTTTGTCTTTTAGCTTAATTTGTCTTTTTGTGGAAAAATTACAATTTTGCCCTTGCCGTCCAAAATTCCAATTTTAACCTCAATTCCTTGAATTAACCTTTTTGCCCCTTGTTTACTTAGGTTCAATTAACTATTTTCAAGGGCAATTTCGTCCTTTAAGTCCTTGAACTTTGCCGGTTAAATAAAAATCATTTTATTTTAAATAAAAAAACGCATTCTTGGGCCCTTATAACTAATATCAGCTGAGCTAAATTAGATTCTTATTAAACATGAATTTAGAGTAATTGATTAAAATTAGATTCTTATTAAACATGAATTTAGAGTGATTGATTCAAATTTAAAACCTAGTAATAGATTAGTTGTGATTATCATAAATTGGATGTTCATTTTTTATATTATTATTATTATTATTATTTTAAAATCATTTTATAACTAAGAAGGCCAGCCACAAATAAAGAGGAAACTTTGAATGTCTTCTGAAGGGTGAATGCGGCACCAAAGAAAAATAAAGAGGAAAATTTTGTTCCATCAAATGGTCATTTGATCCTACCAATTTTTACTTAGAATGTGGCTGGCTTGCTAAGTCATAACAAAGTAAGTATTATTATTTAATAAATAATTTTTTATGTTCTAGTAGCTAGGGTTGATTTCCATTCAATTTTTTTAGATTTTGTGTCAAATTGAAAACCAAACTAATATCTTTGGTTTTTCAAAAATTGGTATGTCCAATAAACGACAAAATTATTGGTTCGATTTCTAATTGGTTCAGTTAGATTTTGATTTGGTTTTCAGTTTTTTTCAATAAAAATTTTTATTTAATTTTTAATTTTTCTTGTCTCATTTTCAATTTGATTTTTAACTTTATTCTAAAAAATTCATTTTACTAACAAAAAAACATAAGAATCGAAACCAAATCGATATATTTTGATTTTCTTATATATCAAATCGAATGATTCAATATTACTCTATAAAACTTAAATCTAGACGACCTATTTGATTTTGTTCCATTTTGTTAGGCTTTGTTCTTTTCGATTCACCCAAATAGTAGGTGTACATTGGACGATATTAAAATAAATACATTAATAATAATAAATAAATAATCATTAGCACTTTCCGAGGATAGAATTTGCGCTTCTGAAGTGTTGCTTGATTGATTACAATTTCTTCGTATTCTTGGGCTCAAAGAATCCAGCTGTATGTCACCTTCAACAAAAGGAATATGTGATTTAGCCCTTTTTTTTCTTCATTTCAAATTATTCTAATTACGTTTTTTCTTTTTAGAAAAATGTAGATTTCTAGCTGCTTCATAACTATTGAATATTCCAATAAAATAAATAAATAAATGATGATTAGTCCATAACCCTTCCTAAAGAGTATACATGTGTCTAGGTTAAGAAATTTTAAACCTAAATTTTGGATGAGTCAATTCGCCAACCGATTCGGCTCTATGCATTAGAAAAATCAAACACTTTAAGGACTCGTCCCAACTCGGGATCTAACCAAGCTGCCTTACACTATATGCATGAGTAAAATACAAGTGAACATTGAGACAAGCTGAATATTACCTTAATTTATAAAAGAACAGAAATAAAGTAGTTCATATAATACTCCTTAAAAACATCCTAAATATAAAAAATAACAAAAACAAGAACACGTCTCTAACAGATAGTTCGTGTAGAACCGGTAAGTAAACAAATCTAAAAACACCCTAGCTCTAATTCAAACATATCACATGGTTGCATCAGCTTTAATTTAGCTATCTTGATACGACCTGTGAGAATATGTGAAAAAATTCACCAAACAAATGATGTGTCGCTAAACTCAGTAAAGATCTCAATATGGGGATGTATATGAACATATATAAGAGCATACAACAATAATTACCAAACAATGCACGGAAGGGGTTTAGAATGCCCATGCTCTACTAAGATGTCTAAAGACCAAAGTCAAAAGACCAAAATACCCCTCTTAGAATCCTTTGACTCTCTTGGGCAATCTGGTTGCCGATGCTAGTGTAAGAGCAAATCTGGTGACCCCCGAGCCTCGAACATTCGCGTGATTGTAGTACAAACACCTCTAACAATGAGATATTGCCCACACCCTAACTCTTGAACACGGCACCTGGAAAAAGTCATTGAACATTCATAAAATGAAGGTACAAAGTGTGCCACACATGTAATAACTCTAAATTACATATAAATAGTAAAAACAATTAAACCTTAAACATAAGACCAATTGGACTTTATACAGATATTTGTACAAGTAAATAATAACTACCAACACTATTACTAACATTAATGCTAATACTAACATATAACACTCTTAACAAATATAATATAACCTTTTAATCATGTCAATCTAGCTTGATTGTATTACACCATGGTACCTCTCCTTAACAATTCTTATAAGTACCACATTAGAAACTAACAATGCATGATCTAAAAACCATGACAATAAAAAAATGTTTTGGTTAGGAATTAGAGGAAAAATGAAAATGAGAGTGGTAATGGAGTAAACTAATGCATATCTTTTTTTAATGAAAATAATAAATCTATATATGACAACTCTACTCTTATCATATAAATGAAATTTTTTTAAGTTTAACACGTATGGTTTAGTTGCAATACTTGTCAAATTTAAAGAAAAGTGATGTTCAAATTAAAAATTTAAAGAGTTAATTGTTACAAACATCAATATTTTATAGGTAATTTGTATAATTTTCTCTAAAATTAATCATTTGAAAATTTGAAAAAATAAACTTAAAATTAACTCAAATTGAAAATGCGAAAGTTTAATGAAAAAAAAAACTACGAATACAAACTTTTCATTCAACTATTTTAATTATTACTTTTTTTTCAAAAGTAATTCAACATATTTCAATCCGTTTTCAATTATTGTAATTTATCTATATTTTCAATAAACTGATAGAAGACTATAACAAATTGATTGAAATCGATTGGTTGAACTATTAATTAAATACTATCTGATGCATTACTCATTGAAAATTAACAACTAAAGCTGAAATACTGATTATAGATTATTTGCTAAACTAATTGAAACGAGTACATTTTGATCATTTTTTCTTGAGCGTCCTAATTTTTTCTTATATACAAAATATTTTCAAAATTTTAGGATTTTTTTTTTCTTTAATTTTTTGGTATGCATGAGGAAAAAAAAAGGGCAAGGAATTTATGAGAGAAACGGCGCTAGGTTTTGTTCCCATTCTCCAAAAAAGGTTGTAATAAATGCGAACAGTTAGTTTTGTGGTAATGCAAACGCGGCTTCCCGTCGCCGCGCACGCAGTTTTCGTTAGAGTACAGCTCGTTTTTCGATAACGACAATACAACTCGGTTACTCATTTTAGCTTTTTCTTTTTCAAATGTCGACATTTGCTGTCTTCATACAATATAATATCTCCCCTTTTCAATGCCATTTCTCTTCAACGGCCCCACCTCTCTTTTCTTTTTCTTTTTTCTTTTTTTTGGTAACCGAATAATTTCATCAACAAAAATCATTTTAGTCTTTTTTTTTTTTATTATTTAAATAATATTTGAATAATTATGTGTAAGATTTTTCTAGAACTTCTTTGGTTGGCAATAAACAATTGTTTGTTGGGGAGAGAACGGTTGGGAAGGGAAGTGAATTGATCTATTTTCACTGTTTTATCATCAATTTTTATCATATCAATTGTTAATTTATTTTTATTTTTCTTCATTTATTTTTTCTTTTGCCTTTTTCCACTGCAGCCAAACATGTCCGTAAAAATTTCTTTTATTTTTTAACATTTTCAAATGATTTTTTGTGATATTAATGTTTATTAAAAGTGATTCATTAATAATTATGTATAAACTTGTAATGCTCGTGGTTTAAGAATCGAACTTTGACTTGGAATACAAACATGATTTTTATGGTCACTAACATTCTCCTACATTCCTACGATCCAATAATGTTCAAGATTAGCCTTAAACGCTCATAAGTCTCTCTCCTCGCATCAATATGAGTTCTTTCAATATTTTTTTGTTCACTCATATTTTATAGGAAAAGTCAAAGAAATTGCCAAACCTAAGACCTTAGCCATAAAAAAGGATGTGAACTTTGTTGATATATATAATGCAAATCAATTATTTTAAGACTTTTCTTAATTATGAATGCTCTTCTCAAAATTTCTTTTATTCTGATGTGAACTAATTGATTCATATATTATAAACTCGAGTGTCAGAATAATGAAAATAACACACACATAAAACATAGTTTTATAATTCAAATAAGAAACAAAAATAGATTTTATTTTTTTCAAAACATAATTTAACAAAAAAATAAAATAAAATAAACCACATATATATATATATAAACAAAAATGAGACATTTGAGCATTTAGGGAAAGAAAACCTACGTACCTTATTAAAAACTATTTGGGAAAATTGAACAAATATAATCTTCTCTAATAAAATATGTATATGTAATAATTAAATCTTTAAACTTTTAATTTAAGTAATTTCCTCTCTTAAAATTTAAAAAAGTGTGGATATTTAATATCTTTAAGTTAATTTTAAGAGATTTTAATATGTGTGCAAATAGTAGAATTGTCTAAAAAATATTTTGTCTTTCTCTTCTCTCCCTGTGAAATCCTATAATTGAAAAAGTTCATAATTTAAATTTATTACTCTTATAAATCTATAATGAAAATTTTATAAACTAATACATTTTTTAAATGTATATATTTGTATATTAATTGGTATTTTTAATATCATAATAATATTTATATTTGAAAATATTTAGTCCAATTGCTAAAGTTTTGCATTAATCTTCAAAACTTCACAAGTGGACAAAATATTTTTAAATACAAGCATGATACTAATAACATCAATTAATTTACAAATATACACATTTAACCATTTGATTAGTTTATGTATATATATATTGTTGATGCCGAAAAATGGTCAACGGTATATCCACAGTACTATTTGTTTAGTAGAGGACGAAAGGGCCTGCAAAACAAAAAGGGTTTAAGACACACCGGTGTGGT
>JBBMEG010077150.1:0-12219 GCA_037832605.1 Cyclanthera cordifolia | reverse complement strand
AAAATTTTCCGCCCAAAATTGGTTTTGGGGGGAAATGATTGGGCAAAGGCGACGAAAGCGCTTCTTTCGTCGCCTTTGCCCAATTCAAAAATCTTGAATTACATCAACGGCGACGGATCAAGGTTTTCTGTCGCCTTTGCTATGAGGAAAGGCGACGAACAAGGGTTCCATCGTCGTTGATGTGAAACAAAGGCGACGTTGTAGTTTTTTGTCGCCGTATCGTATCAACAGCGACGAACTTTGCTTTCTTCGTCGTTGATGTCGTCGCCTTTGGGGTTTTTTCTTGTAGTGAATGAACAACAATGAATGAAGGTGTAAGTGACTTTATCTCTTTTCAATTTCAGGCATTTGATAAAAGGAAGAAAGAAATGGGTTGTGTTGCATCAAAGTTAGAGGAAGAAGAAGCATAGTTTCAATATGTAGAGAAATAAAATGTCAGCTAAATTTGGCAGTTGACAGAAGGCATGATTTAGCAGAAGCACATTGTAAATATTCTCTAGCTTTGTTTGCTTTTTCAGCTGCAATTAAGCATTGGTTAATTTAATTTTGTTGTCTTTAATTGTGCATCGCTGGAGCAATTTGGGTTATATTAAAAATAAAGAGGTTAACATATAATTTTTGTCCCTAAACTTTCATCTTTGTTCTATTTTAGTCCTAAAACTTTCAAATGACCAATTCTAGTTTCTCCGTTAAAAAAAAACCACATTAAAAAAAAGGTTTTTTAATCTGATTGACCTTAATAACATTTTCTGTAGTGGGTAAGTATGTCTTAGGGTTAGTAAGGTATCTCCGATCCTCAACCTGAAAGACAGTTAAATCACAACACAAATATGGTAGCACAAATATGCTAGAAAAGGGAAAATCAACCTTGGTGTGCAGCTCTAGGGTTATATATTCTCACCTTCGACAAGTTTAACAAAGAAATAAACAACAAACAACCAGCATCTTAGAGAGAGCCGAGAATCTCTCCCCAAGACCTAAGCCTTACCCAAAAACAAGCTTGATCTCCCCTTGCTCGCACACCCCTTCCAAATACCTCTCATTCCCCTACCAATCGTAGAAACAAAAAGTGCACCCCTCTTCTCACTAACTACCCTCTGTAATTACTTTCTTACCCCTACTCTGGTATGTATGAATTATTGGTGACCTTACAATACCCTCTGGTGCAAGACATACCATGTCCCGAAGGTGAAATTGTGGGAATCGATCTTTGATCTCGTTAGCTTCTGTCCAAACCACTTCATTTGACTCTTGCCCCTCTAATTTCACGAGTCATTCCTCTTCATTCTTATCCACATTCCAGTGGAGTTCCAACACTTCCTTTGGTGCCTTCGCCATTGCATAATTCTCATCTATTGGTGGAAGATTATGGTGTGGCACCACATTGTCACGTAGCTTCCTTTTCAGTTGGGACAGATGAACGACAACATGGATGGAGGAGTGACTAGGGAGTTTAAGTGCTAAGCGACCAAATCAATTTGTTCCGTTACTTCAAAGAGCCAAAAAAAATTTGATGATAATTTCTCGTTTCGCTGTGACACTACTGATTTTTGGTGAAGGGTCGCAGATTTAAAAATACACACTCACCAACTTCAAACTCAATTTCCTGCCGCTTTCTATCATCAATTTTTTTCATACGATCTTGTGCGACTCGTGAGTGTTCTTTCAAGGCATGTAAAGCGATATTGAGATCGATTAATTATTGTTCCACCAAATTATTATCTATTCGAACTTCCTCATATGCGATCAGTATTGGAGGTTGTTGGCGATCGTAGACAACAGAGAACGAGGTGGTGTTATATAGATGTGGTAGGTAGTGTTATACTAATATTCTGCCAATGTGCCCACTTGGTAGGACGTTCTCTAGAGAAACATCATAAGTACATTTCAAGGCAACGATTTACTCTTTCGGATTGGCCATCAGTTTGAGGTTGGTGAGCTATACTCTTCATTAACTTTAGTGCCTTGAAGTTTGAAGAGTTCATTCCATAAATGACTCAAGAATACCTTGTCGTTGTTGGACAATATTGAAAGGGGGATCCCGTGAATCTATTGGGGTATTGGTAGTGGTTGGAACAGTCATGTTGGCGATACAACCTCATATTCGTTACGCTAACATGTGATACATTGCCGAACATACTCCTTAACCATTATTTTCATGTTCTTCCAATACAACTCACATGTTAGTCTTTTGTACGTGCGTAAAATTTTTGAATGACCTCCAACGACAGAATCATGGTGCAATATGGATGGAATGAGGGAGAATTTCTGTGATAACACAAACCAACTCTTGTACAACAATTTATAGTTATGCATATGGTATTTAGGTCGACTGATCAGATCCTTTTGAATCGTTAATGTTTTGTCATATGACTGCGGATCCTTCTCCACTTCCCGTCAGATCATCTCTACATCAATTAACACTAAACTAGAGATTATGTGTAGCTCAGGTTCCTGTGGTATCCTTGACAAGGCATCCACGACCTTTTTAAGTTGACCTGTGTTATAACATATTTCAAAGTCTCATCCTAGCAATTTTGTCAGCTATTTATGATGTTTTGGTTGAACCACTCACTGATCCATAAGGTGTTTTAAGGCCCTCTGATATGCCATAACCTTGAATTTCTTGCCCAACAGATAGTGCCTTCATTTTTGCACTGCTAACACAATTTCCATCAGTTCTCGCTCATATATGGACTTATCCCTAGCCCTCGTGGACAAGGCTTGGCTAAAATAAGGCACGAGTTGTCGTTGTTGCGATAAGACCGCCCCCGATCTTGTTCCCAACGCATCAGTTTCTATATTGAATGTTAAGGATAAATTAGGCAAAGCCAATACTGGTAGTGTCACCATTGCTTGTCTTAAGGACTCGAATGCTGCAGTGGCCTCTTTTTTCCAAATGAAGTCATCTTTTTGGAGTAGTTGTGTTAATGGGGTAGACAACATTCCATAATTCTTCACGAACCTCCTGTAATATCCTGTGAGCCCTAGGAACCCCCTAAGTTCCTTAAGATTTCTTGGAATCCGCCATTTCAACATGGCTTCAATTTTAGACCCATCAGCTTCCACTCCCTTAGATGAAATCCAGTGGCCCAAATAGTCAATGCACCCCTATGAAAACACACTTTTTTTTTTTTTGGTTTGCGAACAAAGAGTGTTCCTTGAGCAAATTGAAGATAATCTCCAAATGGTGTACATGTGCTTGGCTGTCCTGACTATAAACTAGTATATCATCAAAAAAGACAAGAATGAACTTAGGAAGGTAGGGACGAAATACCTGATTCATAAGTGCTTTAAACATTGCCAGGGATATTATCAAGCCAAAAGGCATGACCAAGAACTCGTAATGCCCCTCGTGCGTTCGAAAAACGGTTTTTAGCACGTCATGAGGACGTATCCTAATATGGTGGTAACCCGATTTTAGATCCAACTTCGAATAAATTGTAGACCCATATAACTCATCTAATAGCTCGTCAATAACTAGTATGGGAAATTTATTCGGAATGTTCACTTAGTTCAAGGCTTGGTAGTCCAAACAAAATCTCTACCCACCATCTTTCTTTTTCACTAGGAGCACCGTGGTAGAAAAATGGTTGTTGCTTGGTTTAATGATTCCTGTCGTTAACATCTCACTAATCAACTTTTCGATTTCTGATTTTTGTGTAGGCGCATCCGATATAGCCAATTAGAAGATATCTTTATATAGTTTGGCTAATATTTGAACTTCACAGCTTGTCCTAGTGTTTTAAAAGGTGGGAGGTGCAAAAAGGCATAAATGGCTTTTTAGAGCCTTAGGCGCGAGACGCGGACTTTATTTTCGAGGCACACCAAGTATAACAAAAATTAATTGAAAAAATATATTTACCCATAAAATATTTATATTAACCACAGAAAATATAATTATATATCATCAAATTATTAATCACAAAATTTAAAGAAACACGAAGATAGACATACAGCATAATATTAAAAAACCCTCACTCATAAGTAACAATTTAAAAATATTGATCTACTCCAAAAAAAAAAAAAAAAAAAAATAATATATATATATATAAATAATTTAAACCTTTTAAATTATTTATAATCAAGAGATGGAATAATCATTGTCATTTAACTATTATTAAATTAAGTAAATATTATTAAATTAAGTTGAAAAATTTATTTATAAAAAAGATATTTAGTATTTGAAATGTTAAAATAAATTAATACTTAAAAAATACGAATTTTCTATATCCATGGAATAAGTTTATAAAATAATGTAAAATATTAAATTCTTACCCAAGTTCCATAAAAGTCAATTAACAAAATTATTTTTGTTAATCATAATTTTAAATAGTCAAATCTAAATTTATTTTTTAAATTCATATCACAAATTTTCCTATTATTATTTTTTTTTATAGGGAAGATATCATTTTTTTTGTAAATTATTTTTCAAATTTTAAAGAATACGAATAGATAATTAGTATACCTCTCATTAATTACATAAAAAAGAGTGTGAATATTTCTACCATCCCCTAAAATTAATATAGGAATAGACACTACAAGTCAAGACACATCTTTAACTTTTGGATTTATTAATTGTTTTTTTAAAAGAAGTAAAACAAAACCCTAATTCATCTTTCTCCCCCTTACATCTTCATTTTTTTTTATCTCTTTCCCTCCAACTTCCTCTAGTTTTAACAACCTTATTTTGACTTATTTCATAAAATTAAAAAAAAAAACCCAAGGCGCACCCCTTTGGCACCCGGGAACCTCACAAAAAATCGTGCGAGGCGCGCACCGTAATTAATACGAGCTAGGATGCCCTTGGGTTTTTTTGCACCTTTTTGGGGCTTTATTGCACCTTTTAGAACACTAGCTTGTCCTCCATGGGTTTTTCTTCCTATTCAATGATGGTTCTTCACAGAGGGTCATACTACACAACTCCACTAAAAATCCTTGATCATGCTCCGACCACGTTTTAGTCAATAACTTGAAGGATATTTCCACCTATGTCAGGGAAGGGTCTCTGCGGATTGTCACCGCTGCTCCATTAATTTCGAAGGACATTGTTAGCATTGCCCAGTCGACCCTCATACTGCCCATGGTTTGTAAACATTGCATTTCAAGAATCACATCGGCCCTGGCCAATACAAGCAGTAAGAAATCCTCTTGCATTGTTAATTCGAGCATCGACACAACCACCACTTTACAAACCTCTCTTCCTTTTGTAGCCACACCATTTTCTAACACGATTCTGTAGTTTTTGGTCTTGGAGATGCGTATTTTTAAATTTTTCATTAATTTCTATGCAATAAAGTTATGTGTTGCGCCGCAATCGATCAGAATACCTTGCTTCCCTAAACTATACCCTTAACTTTCATAGTTCCTGGAGTAAAAAAACCCATGACTGATTTCAAGTCTGAGTTCAAACCCCTACTTCTCACTAACTACCCTCTGTAATTACTTTCTTACCCCTTATCTGGCACGTATGAATTTATTGGTGGCCTTACCAGTATTTTCATATGCATGTCTCTTTAATCGGTATGTTAAAGCTATGTTAAAGTAAGGGTGAAAGACTACTTTTAATACCTAATTGGACTATTTTGTAGTTTTGTGCTAAAGCTATGCTAAAGTAAATACTACTTTCAAGGTTTTTTCATATGCATGTCCCCTTTTATTTTTCTTCAAAACGGAATCACATGAAAATTTGTTGATGTTCTATTATGCTCTAAAATAATGTTTTCATAGCAGAATCTTAACAACCCAAAGCAACGTCTATGCGATGAAATAAAATGTTTCTATCTCTTTATTTTGGTGGTTAAGGTGTTAGTTTCTCTTTTGTTAAAGTTATGGAAGAGACAATGACAAAGCTGTGCAAGGGGGTTCCACCAGCTTCATGCTCGATTCAAGGCTAAGAAAAAAACAAAGGTTATGGAAGGATATGAAGAATAGGAACGAGGATGCAAAGGAATAAGGGTTAATGTCTGCCATGGCTAAGGACCTCCAATCAATCCACACACCCCAGCACTGACTAGTTTGTCAAATTTTGTTCAGGTTTGCAATCGTTTATGGTGTTTATATTGAAGAATTATGGCAGTTCATTAAACTATAAACAACTGTAAAGGCCAAAGAAGAAAATGACGTTGAGGTGTTTATATTGAAGAGTTATGGTAATTCATTAAACTATAAAATGGGAGTTCCTTTATTGGAAGATAGTGTTCAATCCATGGAGCAAGCTATCAAGGCCAAAGAAGGTACACACACCGTCTGGTGGTTTTTATTTTTTGTTCATTTTCAGCATTTCGTAAAAATCATTATAAATAGATATTAAAATTAGGGTTTTCGCCATTGCTGAATAGAATGAAGGATGTAATGATGGATTTGGGTTCTAGCCCAAATTGGGAAGATGGCCTTGAATCCCAGCCTAGAATTCCATTCAATCACTTAAGGTAGTATCTCACTCAGCTCTTACAAGTTGTAAGACCCACTATGATTCTACAAAGGCGACTCCTGACGTCTCCAACTCCCAACTAACTGAACAACTGAAACCCATGACCTTGAATCATAAATAAGCACTTGTTGAAGTTCTCAATTCTAATCTCGAAGTTTAATAATCATATCATATTAGAAAGTGTGGGTATCCATCTTAAAACTAATTGGCTAAGAGAGGAGTAGCCCACCTTATCTTATAACATATGTTGAAAAATTCTCACATTTTCAATGTCGGAGAAGTGTCACAACGTGAGTACCTCAAGCAATTTCGAGTGTTAAAAAACGTGTTTGGATAGTGTCCAAAAGTATCCATTTTGACCTAAACACTTTTTAACAAAAACAAAGAGTTCAAGTAGGATACATCCCAGTAGTTCAGATGCAATTTGTTTCAGCTCCAAAGTCACCTCTTTCGAAGTTCCACCGATTGATGTTTTAAAATCATATCGACCGGCATTTCTTACATAAGAATTGACAACATTGTGCCAAACTCCAACCACTTTGAATCTATCCCCAGAGTTTCCTTTTCCCATAGACCATCTTAAGCCCCCCCCCCTCACATCTTTGTCTTAAACAGCAGAATTTATAAGATCTCCTATGCCTTCCATCTCATCATCCAAGAATTCAAAAATCGAGGTGTATTTTCCTCCTTATTAGTACAATTCCTTCACGTGTAAATAAAAAACATTAGGCCGTGTTTGTTTATCCAAACGAATTATTATCACAATTTCTTCTTCACATCCACTCAAAAAAAAAAAAAAAAACCTCACTTCCAATCTTTCAAAATAATCACTCTTAGGATCCATTTGATAACCATTTTGTTTTTAATTTTTGATTTTTGAAATATATGTCTACAACAACTACTTTATCCATTGTATTTTCTTACTTTGATTTCTACGTTTTATTATCTTTGTTGTTAAAAAACAAACCAAAATTTGATTCCAAAGGTTTGTTTTGATTTTTGAAATTTGGTTAAGATTCGCCTAGTAAGTCAAAATAAACTTAAATTTTAAAAACAAAAATTCAAATGGTAATTAGGGCCTAAATGACACAACTTTGATTTCCATTTCTTCATTTCTAATAAGTAAATGGGACCTTAATCAATATATGTTAACTTCCGCAATACTGTCTTTATAATCATTACTAAATAACATGTATATGTGCATTGCATCATAAGTTGTCATATGTACAGTTACCCTTACCAAACCTGTTTTGCCCAAAAATAATTTCAAACACGAAGAACATATAACAATGTAATAGCAATTGTTCTGACGTTATATTATTAATTAGTACAAGAATGAAAACAAAGTAATATAGGACAGCAAATGCACAATAACACTCTTCTTTCTAAGTTTGGTTTCTTTTTTATCCCTCCATGTCTTTCTAGTCTTCATTTTTCGTCCTTAAACATATAGAAATTGTTAATAGGAATGTAATCAAGGCGTCACAGAGTGGATTAAATGTTGCAAGGAGCGTGGCAATGGAGGTAAGGAATTCTTCATAATTCCTGTTAACATTTTTATTTGTAGGAATTTGGATCTTCTAAGAAGGGAATATGTTAGGGTTTAGGGTTGATAGGAATAGGAGCAAGGATGAGGGATGTCTCCCTATCTCACCCCTGTTTAGTCTACAAAACCCCCATTCCCAGCTTATGTAGGGATTGATGTCCTTCAATCAAACAATACAATTGAATGATGATTAGGATTCTTACAGGTTTAATTTACATAAATAATATGCTTACTTGGTAATAAGAAATTTACTTTTATGATTCCTCAATGATGACCTTGTTAAAAGCAATACAATTCTCACTTCGGCCCCATTTTAGGTTGTAAAACAGTTTAAGAGAAAATAGGTCGCACTTTTTCTCATTGATCTAGGGTGTATAAATATACACAATTTACAAGCCTAACGGGCCATTTATAATGAGTCTTATTAATCTAGATACAATCTTAACTAACATAAATATAATCCTATAATATCTAGATACAATCTAAACCAACCTAAATATAATCCTATAATTTATTCTAACACTCCCCCTCAAGTTGGAGCAAATATGTTTAAAATGCCCAACTTGTTTGAGAGATAATCCATCTGTGCCACATTTAACGCTTTGGTGAATATGTCGCCTATTTGATCTCCTGTCTTCACATGCCCTGTGGTTATCCAGCATTGTTGTATCTTTTCCCTTATGAAGTGACAGGCGACTTCAATATGCTTCGTTCGTTCATGGAACACTGGGTTAGACGCAATATGTAATGTTGCTTGATTATCACACCACAACCGTTATGGAGTCTTGACTTCGGCTTCACTGAGAAGTTGTTGTAGCCAGATCAACTCACACACTGACTGTGCCATCGCTCTATACTCTGATTCATTACTCGATCTCGAGACTACATTCTGCTTCTTACTTTTCAGGGAGACTAAGTTTCCTCCTACAAACACACAATACCCTGATGTGGACTTTTTGTCTTCTCTAGATCCTGCCCAATCTGCATTAGAATACCCTTCACTGTTGACATGACCATGATTCTTGTATATTATTCCACGGCCCGGAGAGGCCTTTAGATATCCCAAAATTTGATCTAGAGCAGACCAATGGTCAACTGTTGGGCATGATGGCTCATAACACTGACTGAGTATGCTATATCTGGTCTAGTCACTGTTAAATAGTTCAGCTTTTCCACTAGCCTCGTATACTTCTCTGGATCCTCTAATAACTCCCCTTCTTTGGTAAGTTGAGTGTTATGAGCCATCGGAGCACTGCACGGCTTAGCTCCCAGTTTCCATGTTTCAGAAAGTAAATCTAACACATATTTCCTCTGAGACAACAATATCCCCTTACCACTTCTCAGAACTTCGATGTCCATAAAATACTTTAACAAGCCTAGGTCCTTTGTACCGAAGTAACCATGGAGGAACGTCTTGAGAGACTGAATACATGTTGCATCATCACATGTGATCACAATATCATCAACATATACGATTAACAGGATAATACATGAAGAAGACCGTCTGGAAAAGACTGAATGATCAGAGGCACTCTTCTTCATCCCAAACTATTCAAGCGCTTGACAAAATTTACCAAACCAAGTTCGAGGACTATGTTTCAAGCCATATAGTGACTTACGAAGACGACATACTTTACCATTCTCCCCCTGAGCAACAAAACCTGGTGGTTGCTCCATAAAAACTTCTTCATGCAGATCTCCATGAAGAAACGCATTCTTAATATCCAGTTGATGGAGGGACCAGTCATGAATCAAGGCCAGAGAAATAAGCAGGCGCACTGACGTCATCTTTGCAACAAGCGAAAATGTATCATCATAATCAATGCCATATGTCTGAGCATATCCCTTTACCACAAGACGAGCCTTTAACCGGGCAACCGAGCCGTCAGGATTAACTTTGACAACGAAAACTCAAGGACATCTAATGGCCTTCTTCCCGACTGGAAGGTCTACTAAATCCCAAGTACCATTAGCATCCAAAGCCGTCATTTCATCGACCATAACCGCACACCAATGAGGGTGAGATAAAGCTTCCAGAACAGACGTGGGTGTGGACACTGAATCTAATGAAGCAACAAAAGAGGACGTAGAAATGAGACAAATGATTATAAGAAACAAAAGACGCAATTGGATAAGTACTGGAACACTTACCTTTTCAAAGGGCAATCGGAAGATCATCGCTTATAGCCGGATCGTTTGCCAAAGGGGCTGCTGGTAAAGGACTTGCTTCTGGTGTTGCAACAGATGGACCATCAGAAGGAATCTTTGGCCGGACATGACAAGTATAAACTTTAGGAATTGGAATAACTGGGGATGCAGGGATGTCAACAACTGGGGATGCAAGGATGTCAACAGACGGTGTGGAAGTAACATACACCAGGAAGTCGTCCTCAGGTACCGAACGCTCCCCCTGACTCGGTGTAGGAGAACTAGCAAAGTATGGGATTTTCTCAAAGAAAGTGACATCACGAGAGACACAGTACCTATCACGACTAGGGCAGTAACACTTATACCGTTTTTGGAGACGAGAATACTTAATGAACACACATTTTAGTGACTTGGGGTCAAGTTTACTGAGTGTAGGACGGACATCCCGAACAAAACAGACTGACCCAAAAATCCTTGGAGGAACAGAATATAAAGATTGTGTAGGACACAAGGTTTGAAAAGGGATTTTTTCGTGAAGGACAGACGACGGCATACGGTTAATAAGATAACAAGCAGTGGACACCGAATCTGCCCAGAAAACCTTAGGTACCTGCATCTGAAACATGAGGGCTCGAGTAGTTTATAAGAGAGGACAATTTTTTCGTTCTGCCACACCATTTTGTGATGGATTATCGACATATGAGAATTGATGAAGAATACCATGTGTGTTTAGATAGGAGCCTAGGGCGTGAGTAAAATACTCTTTTGCATTATCACTACGCAGAATTTTAAGACAACCACCAAATTGAGTTCGTATTTCAGCATGAAAATTGCAAAAGTGAGTAAGCAATTCAGAACGATTTTTCATTAAATATAACCATGTGACACGAGAAAAATCATCAACGAAAGTAACAAAATACCGAAAACCTAACTTAGACTCAACAGGACACGGACCCCAGACGTCCGAATGGACCAATTCAAAAGGAGCAGATGCTCTATTATTGACTTGAGGACACAAACTAGTACGATGTAACGTTGCAAACTGACACGACTCACATTGTAAGGTAGAAAATGTAAGTTGCGGACGAAGACTTCGTGGAGCGGAAAAGGATTGATGACCCAGACGACAATGCTTCTCAAACAGGGATAACACGCTAACTTATGGAACAGCAACAGATGCAGACTGCTCCATAACGTACAGTCCACCAGACACATATCCTTTACAAATATCCCTCTTCAACGTGCGATCCTGCAACAAGCAATAATCAGAGAAGAAAGAAACAACACAGTCAAGGTCTTGCACAAGTTTATGAACATAAATCAAATTGAATGAAAATTTAGGAAGGCTCAAAACAGAAGACAAGGAAATTGTGTCAGTAAGAGTAACAGTCCCTGAACCTAAAACACGACTAGTGGTTCCATCAGCAATGGTAACATGTGGCAGAGAAGAGGAAGGAAGGAATGTCGAAAAAATGACAGGATTACCTGTCATGTGGTCAGTGGCTCTTGAGTCAATGACCCATCTATTCGTGGAAGACAGAAGACAAGCGGACGAATTACCTGTGTCGACAATGTTGGCTATGGCTGATGACGATGAGGCCTTGGATGCCTCCTGATACTATCGGTACTTAGCAAACTCCTCAACGAATAGCATGATAGGTTGAACAGGATCCTCAGGCAGGGAAACCACCGGGATAATGTCGGTCACACTCGATTTTGGTTTAGCCATTTAGCTGCTGCGACTTCGATAGCTGGATTGGCTGCGTAGGGGCTGCGCTGGCTGCGGCAAGCACGGGTTGTGCTGTTTCGGAGGTGGCAGCTGAGTGGCAGTGTTGCAGGGGTAGGCTGAAGCGGCAGGGTGCGCGACTGGAAAGGCTGTACAGGCTAGCTGCGCGGGCGGTCACGACGACTGAGCGCTGGCTGGGCGCGGGCTGGGTGTCACGGTCCTGCTTGTCCAGTGCATGTTGCACATGGCCACATGAACCTCTACACCCCTTTTCATCATGCCTTTATGCTATTTTGTTAATATTGTATGTTAGGATAGTTTCCTTCATTTTTATCTAGGTGTTGACTCCTCGCTATTTTTATATGC
>JBBMEG010077139.1:0-12222 GCA_037832605.1 Cyclanthera cordifolia | reverse complement strand
TTCAATAGATATTAAATTCAAGATTATCATTGAGTCCAATTTTAAACATTTGTTAAGTTTAGAGATTAAAATAGAACATTAAACTTGAAAGTTTAAGAACTGAAATTGAATTTTTGAAAGTTTAAAAACCAAAATAAAACAAACTTAAATGTCCAGTGAGTACTAAACTTGAACTTTTGAAGATCTAGAGATCAAAAGAAAACAAAATTTAAAATCTTATGAAATATTAAAATGATATTTTAACCTATTTTTATATTATTATGATGAAAAATCTCCAAAATGTAAAGGTAAGATGTTGATCAAGTAACATTTGAGATGCTAATTGATTTTTTAATTATGTTTGGATTTAGAAATGTTTAAGAATTAAAAAGTTTTTTTTTTTTTAAAAGGTTAACTGTGGGGAGTGGAAGAGCATTTGTTTGGAATAGCAAGTTGTTCTTAAGAGATATATTCATTAGGTTTGGTTGGATAAAGATCAAGCTGCAAAAACTTGGTGGGTATCAATGAAATTTGGGTTTTCAACCATGTTTTGTAGGTCATATTTGATGGTTAGAGTTGTGATATGAATTTAATCTATGCTATTTTTCACTAAGGTGGATGCTATTATTAAAATTCCTTTGAGCCGGACTGGAGTGGAGGACGAGGTTATTTGGGCGAGGGACAAAAAAAAAAGGAAGATTTTACGTAAAATGTGTTTATCATCTAGATCAGAGCTTTGAATCTCTTAAAAAACGTTATCTCTACAAAACAAAACATTATTCATGACATGTTTTTTACTTATGAATGTAATAGCGATTATGGCATGGAATAATATATTCTTACCTCTATGTAATTTCTAGTGGGTGTTCCACAACGTAAACTATAGGAATGATTTTTGGTTGAGCTAAAGTTGTCATTAGTCAGATTGGTATAGGATCATTGTATTGCTCTATAGAGGATTTGGAACATTAGAAACTAAAAGTCGCACAACATGGTTTATATCCAAAGGTGAGTCTTTTAAACTACATCGCTAAATTTATTGATCTAAATGTTGTCTCTTCTTTTTCAAATCCATACGAGACTCATGCGAGGTTGGAGCGGCGGAAAACTTGGATGCCACCCTCTAATCGTTCATAAGCTGAATATTGATGTGACCCTGGAATGTTAGGTGAAAAATTAGAGTAATTGGATGAACCCTTTTGTGATGACTTTGAGTTGTCCTCTCTTGATGGGCTCAAGGATGGGGTTGTTGAGTGTTTTTGCAAAAAACCTTAAATGTAGTATTGTGCTTAAGGGCCTTAGTAGGTGATCTTTATCAAAGGATAGCTGCCTTCCTGTGATCTCAATCGAATTTCATTCTTCATGATCATTGATGCTCTTTTGTCTGATTCTAGAGATCTTATAGAGTTCAGAAGCACCGTCGTTGATATTAAGAAGATGACTTATTTATCTGAAAATGTTCGCATTTCTCATTGATTACTATAGATTGTTACTCTTCGATTAGTATACGGTAAGAACTTGTGTGTTTTTTTTTTCTTTGGATGGGTTTCCTCCCGACTTAGAGGAGACGAACCCACATTTTTGGAGTATTTTCTTAGCTATTGGTAAGGATTATTTGGTTGGTGGTCTGGAATTACCAAGAAAATAAAATGGAAAACTTTGTTACCAAACAACAAAATATATGATAGTGAAGTTTGGATAGCTGACACCATAATGTTGCATTTACATGTGAATGTACTATATACTTGCTTAGAAAAATACAAACCATTATTACACATGTCATTTTCCTTATACTCAAAGTTTAAGTTTGGTGAGTGAGGTATATAAAGTTGTTATGATGCATTACTCCTCATGGTTTTTTTTTTTCTTTTAAGGGTGTCCTTAATTAAAAAAAGTGATTGATTTGGTAAATGTTACAAAATCCCCCATATAACTAAGTAAAAGTGAATATTTAACTGAATATTCATAATAGTTCAACAATATTAATGTGTGGACGTAAATAAATAGTCCGTCGTTTGTGATTGTTGGTGAATAAAATACGTTAAAGTTAATTATTTTTGTGTTTAATGATGAGATTGTGAGATATACGTAATTCATACATCACATTTACATGTTTAATTCGCCTACAATTTACGAGTAATATGGACTATTTTTTAGATTTTATCGAATCATAGAAATAAAGTTCTATATTTTTACTAATCATAGGGATTAAAGTCTAGTTTTTAAATCATAGAGACTAATCACTAATTTTCATGAAATCATACGGACTAAATTTATAATTTACCCTAAAATAATCTATTTGACTAATTAACCAAAAATAAAACAAAATAATAATAATAATAACAGTTGAACTAAAGAGGAAAAAAAAAAAGACTTTCCCTTGATTGAATGCAGAGTCCGGCCCAATACACACTGGGCTTTCGATAAAGTCCGGCCCGCAAAGTCCGGGAAAGGAATTACAGCCTCTACATCCCTACCACCGTCTTCCTCAACCTCGCTCCGCCATTTCGATCAACTTCAAATCTCTGGTTGCAGAGATGGGGCTTGGAATCTTAAGATCCATTATCCGACCTATAACCACGACCTTGAAATCACGTCCATCCTCTTTTACTTCCCTTACGGTTCATCTCCCTTCTACTGTTGCTGTTGGGACTAAATCTCCTTGGTTCCCAATTGCGAACCATTTCCAGAGTTTGACCGAAACTCGGTTTCCGAAGAGGCGGCCTGGCTTCAAACCTCGCCGGAAGAGAGCGAGCTTGAGACCTCCCGGTTAGTTTATCTTGAAGTTATTTTAAAGTTTTAGGGTTTTTGTTTAAATTCTGGTTCTCATCTGGAAGTTCGATTTCATGAATTAGTAGTTTCTTTATGCTTTTTGCTTGATTGCAGGGCCTTACGCTTGGGTTCAATATACCCCTGGTCAACCAATTCAGCCTAATCAACCCAACGATGGAAGTGTTAAAAGAAGGAATGAGAAGAAACGCATTAGGCTGCGTCGCGCGTTTATTATGGTTCGTATGTCATAATATTATATGATTATTTTTGAAGTAATGTTCTGCGAGATTTTTTTCTTCTTACTTGTTTTGTGATTGTTGCTCTACTTTTAAACGTACTGCCGATTTTCAATTGGTGAAGCGTTACTGGCAGTTTGAAAATCAAAATGTCCAGGCCTATTGTTAGCTTGTTCATGTTGGTGAGGTTCTTGTGATCTATACGTCAGAATATACATGTCAAATTAATAAATCT
The DNA here is from genome assembly GCA_037832605.1 of Cyclanthera cordifolia. Lineage (NCBI taxonomy): Eukaryota > Viridiplantae > Streptophyta > Magnoliopsida > Cucurbitales > Cucurbitaceae > Cyclanthera > Cyclanthera cordifolia. Next base: position 9,000 of record JBBMEG010077139.1, on the reverse strand, counting down.
CAAGACTTTTGTATTATAAAAAAGGATCTCATGACTTTGACTGTGAAGGATTACTCTTAGAGCTTTACTGTTATATTAATAACTCCACCCTTATACAATATTATTTGGACTAGGGTAACGGGCTTGTAAGGCTAAAAAATTTGTAACTTAGGTGTCTTAATATTTTGAATTAGTGACTTTCTGGGTCCTAGATTCTGCATTTTTTTTAACGATGTAAATGACAGTGACAATCTCATCTTTTACACCCTTTACTTTGTTTTTAAAAAGCTCAAGACGTAATAAGTCTCAATGGCCCTTTGGAGCTTAAGCTTGAAGTGCAACGTGTACCAAATGATGCGATTTTTTTTTTTAATGACTTCAGCATACTGTATAAAAAAAACATAATATAATTATGTGTATAATAAAAACACTTTCATCGAAAGAAGTTAAGTATTAATCAAGAATAATGTATAGAACACGTATAAGGTTCAACTATTGACCTCAGTTTCATGTTTTAATCAAGAATAAATAAAACATATGTATGGTTCATTCCACTATTTACTTTTAAATGTAGTGTGGATCAATTCACAAACAATGGTGTGGATGAAGAATTATAGAATGTGTGGTTAGATAAGCGGGTGGATATGAGTTGCAAAGGAGGGAAAAGAAAGGAAAGAAAAAGAATGTTGTCTTTTGTGAGTTGAAAAATCAAGTTATTTTGGAGGTGCAACGTGACTCTTGATGGGGTTTCGGGGGCAACACCCTCAAAACAAAGCTTAGAGGGAGATGAAATACAAATTTTTTACGTGAAAATAGTAAAAATTACATATAAAACACAAAAATCCACGCACCTCAGGGCTACACATAAAGTGCCAAAAGGCACGCAACGTATTGAGCATGCCTCGCCTTGCTTGTCTGGCTCCTTTCCAAACTCTGATTCTGACATAATCAATATGCTGCCTTAATTATATGTATATATAATTCCACAATCTTTTCTTTGCAGATCAAGAATGTACGTTGTTGTATTGTCCTATCCTAAAATTACTCGTTGGTTTTTTAAAAAAAACCAAGAATGCAAATACTAGACCATGTTATTAAGTAGTTATTGGTTTTCAATAATAAAATTATGTGGCTCGCCTTTACTCATGTTTTCTTATGCTTTATTTGGTATATTTAGAGATGCTTCTCAATCGTTTGATTGTTTCTCTAAAGTTGGTTACTACAACTATGATAATTAGTGTAAAAATAAACATCCTCTCTCTTCTAAGTCTTCTTAAAGTTATCTTATTTTATTTCCAATTAGAAACTTTTCTTGTAATCACCATTGATAGGGCATCTAGAGTTCTACTCCTTCATTTCACAATTTTAATGAAATCGTTTCTTATTCTTAAAAATAAAAGGTTTGGAGGGAATGATCTAACTAGAATTTAGTATCCTACGCATTAATTTAGAAGCTAAAGATGGTAAAGGTTAAGTTGTCTCGTGAAAATAGCTTAGACGTGTGCAAGTTAGCCAAGACAGTTATAGTTGCAGTTATTAAAAAGAAGTAATGGTTTTAGATAAAATTTATAGTAATTATTATTTGCTTAATGGGCATGAATGTTGATTGCGTAATCCATTTGGAACAAATTTAAGTTCACATCCGATGACTAAACTAGAAATGCGAGGTTGATTTAAGGTTTCCATTTATTTTTGTATCTCCATACTCGTGCTTGACTTTTGCAAAAAAGCTGACTTTATTTCTCGTTTAGAAGGCTAGAAATTGTTGACTTTGCCACTTTTCTCTAGACGTTTGAGCAAATATTAATTCTTTGTGAATACGTATTCATGCACTATGATTTTCCATACCTAAACATTCCGACGCTAAACTTCTTACAATTAATCTGAGGCTTTTGCATCATCTAATTATTCTGATGTCTGTTCCATTCTTTGATGTTATTATTGATAAACCATCATAGATTGACCTAGCAGTCAAGAAAATTTTGGAGAATCAAAGGCTATAAATTTAATCTATGGTGGTCACCTACTTGGAAATTAATTTTCTACCAATATCCTTGACACCCAAATGTAATGTCAAGCGGATGTACCATGAGAGTGGTCAAGGTGTGCGTAAGCTCGCTCAGTTCAGACACTAATGATATTAAGAAAATAAACAGATATTATTGAATACTTGCCATGCTTGTTGTTCAATGGTTGCCAATGTGTGTTTTTGGGGGTAGAATGGTAATACTTTTCCATGTTGACTTACATTCATCATGTAAAAGTGTTTTAATTTCAATTTGGATAGGTTACTTTTTCACGTTATAGGGAAGGGTGCTTTGGAAACAGCGAAATACTGTATCTTCAGTTTTGATATCTTCGTTCTCAAATAATTTCATCTCGATCATTCTACGTTATCTCATTCTAGCGTACTGTGAGACCCCAAACTAGGAGGGGCAAAAGAAACATTGCCAAATAATTAATGGTAGTTGATCATGTTTTCAGTTAGTACTGAGAAGAGAGATTTTTCTGGTTGTATCTTTATTTTTCCTGGTTTAGACTGTTCTTGTGATCTGTTGCTATTGAAGTATTGTCACTGATATTGCAGCTTCATGAAAATATACAGTGGCTTGTCTCTATGTTTTGTTGAATGTTGATTGCAGAAAGTTGAGGATATGCCTAACACATACACATGTTTTATTCATCAAATTTGTGATGCAAATAAAAATCCCACAAGTTGTAACTCTAAAATCTCCCTCATATGTTCTTTGGACAAAGATGGATACCAAATAATATTCCCAGAGAAAATATTTATAATCTTTTCTGATGTTGAAATATGAACATTGCACATTTTCGCATCATTTTGCCAGATTGGCTAATTGAAAAGTTGCGGTATCAAGATAGAGACTGTTATAGTTTTCTGAAATTTGTCCACTTCTCTTCGAAGTTGATACAATTACCAAGATATTGGCTCATTTGCATATGCAGGCTGAAAAGAAGAAGCGGAAAGCTCAGCTTCAAGAGGCAAAGAAAAAGAAAATTATCGCAAGGGTGGAACGAAAAATGGCCGCAGTAGCAAGGGAAAGGGCATGGAGTCAAAGATTAGCCGAACTTCAACAGCTCGAAGAAGAGAAGAAAAAACGTATGGAGTAGAGACTGCTTTTTTCGAATTTCATTTCCCAGTAGCTTCTTTTACTTTTGCTAAAATAAACAAAAACCAAACTTGCAGTGAGCCATTTTGATAGTGTCATCATAGGAATAGGCTTCAGGAATCCATCTTTTTATTTATTTTGAGATTTCAACAATTGGGGGTGGGGATTCGATCCTGTGATCTCATGATGTCTAGGTATATACTGATGATCTCTACGTATATATTGATGCCGCTAAGTTACAACTTTTTTGGCAAATCCAATTGGGTTCGCTAATATCATTTATGATATGGCTGCTCAGTAAATGGTACTTGAAGGTTAAGGATGACGAATTATGTGCACCGACACAGTGATTGAGTTTTTTTGGGTATTCATGGACGCCCAGAAAAGGGGGGACAGTAATTTGGTGGATGGTTGAATCATGTGAACTGTGATTGTCATGGGAAGAGAGTAGGAGCCCCACCAGTGGGCTCTACCAGCTTCATATCATTGACCCACTTTAGCCTTGTGATTGGCATGGCCTTAAAAACACACACCACCCACAACTCCCTTTTTTTTCTCTTTTAAGCTCAAACAAAAGTGTACCATTTGATTGACTGAATTGAAATTTGATATGATGTAAGAATCTCTATATCCATTATTATCTTCTTTTTCATTACTTAGCTGCATGTGATGTTGATTTGATCCCATCATAAGCTTGATTTGATTGAATTGAATTGCAGGTTCAAACACGCATGTTTGGTAGGAGAAAAAAATGAACATGTTTCCTCTTGTATTATTCCAAACAATCATGTATCAAAAATGAACAGAATAGGATTGTAATCTTGAGTAGGGATATTCATGGTCCGGATTAGGTTAGCGGGATGTTTTGGACTAATCCGAAATCTGCTATAGAGATATACATCTTTCGAGTTCAGTGAGAACTTTTTGAACCAATTAAATATCTTGAATTGTTTAATTTTGCAAATGTGTATTACTCAATTCAAGTTGATCATTGGATTTTGTTTATTTCCCTTTTCTCTCAAAGTTCAACCAAATCTATAATAAAGTACTGGTAATGGGAAATTGAAGTTTTGCTCTATTATATATGAGATAATTATGCTCGTCATTAGGCTAGACACGACATTAGGCTAGACATTGAAAGATAACGAAGGAATAAAAACACGAGAAATATCTATAAATTAATATCACACAAATGTCGAACCACTCCTTGGAAGTCTTATATTACTAAATAATCTTTTACATGTACAATGTAACTGTTAATTTGGATGAGTTGGGTTAAATTAAGCAAAAATTGGCCGACTTTAAGAGTTAATTAAACCAGTTACATATTTATTTATTTTGACAAACTTTTATAGTTTGGGTTGGGCAGTTCGAGTTGCGATATTTTTGTACAACCATAGTCCCAGCAAGTTCCTGAGGACAAAATGTTAAAAAAGGGAAAGCAAATACATTGAGTTGGGTACAATGAATGCTCTTTAAATGTAGGGAAGGAGGAAATGGACAAAGGGAAGGACCCTTAGAACTGTCAAAAAGATGGCGACGCACGAACAAGAATCATTATTCAGAATGGTTGAGCAAAGTAAAACTACAATTCCTGTATCAGTACAGTTATGCCTTTAAATTTAATTTAAAAAAAAAAAAAAACAACTCGTCATTGAATATATTTACACCTGTATAATGATTTTTTTGCCTTATTTCCTCGACAGCTCGGTATCGAAGTCGTTGAGATGATTGAATCCGATCAAGAGGTTAACTTTGCGATTGCAATTGGCAGCTTCCTTCTCATCTTCACTGTCGGAAAATGGATAACTTCATCCTTTTCAGCTCCCCATCTGCTTCATTTGCAGTTATGTAATGTTACTATTATCTCATAATGCTGTGCTTTCCCCCCCAACTTTTAATTAGTTTTAATAATATATATATGCCAAAGCGAGCATAGTTCAGCTGGCACTAGTGATGCATTAGCATCAACTCGATCAGTAGTTCGAGTTCTCTTAGTGCCCTCCTCCAACTTGTACTCAAATATATATATATATATATATATATATCAACCAGATTCTCTTTATATATATTATTTTTCTTTTAAATGAGAGAAAGAGAGAGTACTTGTATGTCGTGACGAAATGATGAAGGAAAATTGAGATTTCGAGCCTGGCGAGTTCGATACCGGGACATAGCCTCTGTCCCCCTCCAAAAGGTGTAAAGTTATGGTTGTTTGTTCCATTCCTAATTTCCTGCTTTTTGTTTTTAACAATATTTGATTGTCAAAGAAATTTATACTAAATTAATTCTTCATTTATGATCAAAAGGTAAAAAAAGGCATGATTTAAGTTTACATTTCACCCCCTCTTTTTATCTTACCTCCCATCTCCATGGATCAAACTGATGTGGATTTGCATAGTTATTTTCATCCATATGAACCGAAATAAAAGATGCCAAAACGCACCATCCTCGCGGTATTAAATATCCTGCAAACGAAATATAAATCAACCGAGTTGTTGTAATAACTGATTAAGAGTTCAATCCATTGTATTCAAGATATTAAAAATAGTCAAGATATGCATAATCTGACGCGTATACTCACACACACACATATATATATATATATATACCCAACAAACAACAATACCTTTGATTTGGACATCTTTTTGTGCTTTTCTCCAAACCCCATTGATGATATTAGCCATTCTTAAGGTTTCACTAATCACCTAAATTCAAATTCAAAGTAAAAAAAATCATACTTTTTTCAGTTATTGACATCAGAAATGAAGTGTTATAAGATACTTACATTTTGAGTGAAAATCAAAGACATGTAATCAGTCCATGTATACTCCTGCCCAGAATCACCCTTCTGCTCCTTTAGTTTCATATTTTCTTCCTAATTAATCAAACAGTAATCTTTCCAATTCATTATAAATTAAAATAATGAAAACATAAAGTAAACACACGTATGTATGGACATCTCAATGTGCATCAAATACCAATTTCAAGAATCGAACTCATGACGTGGTGTTAAACTGAATTATGACTAAACAAAGAAAACAACATGCCACAAACGGTTTTTGTTTTTTTTTTTAAATAGATATTCACACTATACCCGGAGTAATCACGCACACCCGTAATTCTGAAAGTGTGCTCCCTTAAAATTTTAGATTTTAGACCAGGTCTCAAATCTAAAATTTTAAGGGAGCACACTTTCAGAATTCAAACCGGGGGAGCCATCAAAGTTTGGATAATGATAATGATGATTTAGTTATAGTTGTAAAATGAAATGAAATGAAATTAATGAAAGAAGAGAAAAGGAAATGTGTGGTTATTGGTGGTGGTCCTTTTATCTGACAAAAACCTCTCACTCTCAATCTCAATCTCTAATAATCGTACGGCCACCATACCTCCACAACCTCACACGTGCGTCTCCCTCCACCACCTATCTAATTTCTCTCTATAATATTATCCTTTTACTTTGATAACGACCTTTTGTACATAAAGTCAAAGAAACTACTTTACTTCTCTTGTCATATACGGGTATGTTTGTTGCGGTCGGAAACGAAGAGAATAGATCTCTTTCTATTGTTCGGAAATGCACGAAATAAAGGGAATGGTTAACTTTTATCACATCAATTTATTCTTATGTTTCTTTATTTATCCATTCACTTCCCTTCTCTTCCCTCCGTAACCAAACATGCTATATATACATATAGAGAGAGAGTTAAAATAATTATCGAATTTTGTTCAATTTTGGCGCTTAAACTTCCAAATATTCAATTTTATGTTTTTAAATTGATCATTATGATAAATTTGAAGTTCATATTAATTAAATTGGTTAAACAAAACTAATATTTTTTTATGTAGAAAATACGTAAACATATTTATAAAATTTATAAAGAAAGTCGGTAATTAAAAAGAAAAAAAAATCAATAAAAACGAATAATTTTTTTTACCGACAAAAATCGAATATTTAAAAGTTCAGTGACCAAAATACAACAAATTATAAATTCTTTAACTTTCCCGAACAAAAATCAAACAAACTTAAAAATTTAAATCAAAATTAGACTATCAAAAACGTAAGAATAAGAATATATATATATATATATATATATGTGTATGTGTGTGTGTATATATATATATGAGTGTATATATATATATTTGTGTATGTATAAAGTACTCTTTTCACAAGTAACTAATATTTTTATATTTAATTGTTAAAATAACTCATAAATACTAATTTTTAAATAGATAATTAGCTTGAGAAAAGGAGTTAAGATGTTAAAATTTTGGTTGAATTGAAAATATAAAGTCTAAAATATAATTCCTCCAACTTGCAAATTTACATTCAATAGAATTTTGACTTGTAAGACCACAAACCTATTTTAAGTAAGCTAGTGAGTGACCTATGACTGTGAGACATTCATATCTTACACATCTTTCTAAAGATCATTAGAGATATTTTGTTCATTTTAAAAGTTTAATTATCTAAAATTCATGTTATAAAGCTTTGTGATCAACATCTTATAATCATGATGTACTGACCATGGTATTAGGATTAGCTTTAATAAAAGCAAGAGATTAAGAATTTAAATCATCTATTTCAATTATTATTATTATGCTAAAAAAGCACGACAAAATTGGTTCATTATCACCTAAGTTATATCAAAATATACGTACGTTAAACTTAATCACTAACTAATAAGAAAATGAATCTTTACAAAAACGTAAGAGTGTACATGACTTGTGTTAAATTAAGTCGAGAGGTTATTTTAGACCAATCATTGATGAATCCACCGATCAATTCAAGCGCATGCGTTAGAACTATCCAACTCATATTTTCGAATAGGGTTGAGTTGGGTTGGGTGAACGAGTAATTATTATTTTAAAAAATATTGAATATAATTTTGTTATTTACAACTTTAAAACAAATCAATTTTAAATATATATTCCAACCACTTAAATAAATAATGGAAAGAATTTTGGAAGATAAAGAATCCAAAAACAAGAAAATATAAGTCTATATAATTTTTTGAGACAATATAAGCTTATATAATTAGATAAAAAAAATATTATTTAAATTTAATAAAGCCAAATTAATTTTAGGCCACTAAACCAAGTCATTCATTTGAAGTTAAACCATTCTACTTATCAAAAAAAAAAAAAAAAAATCCATTATAAATTCTATTTTTAACCCAATTCAACCCGGTTGGAATTTTCGGTTTATTTGAACCCACAACCCCACCCATAAAACCCGACGCTTTTAGCCACTGGCCCCACCCCCACGTATCCTCACGGTTCAATCCTAGCCATTAGATCACAAAAATAACAAAATAAATAAATAAAATAATAACGTACCGTCAATTGAGCCAGAGCGAGGGGGGTGTCACTGAGAAATTTGACGGCGAGGGTCATCGCCATCGGCACCGTCTCCTCGCCGGGAATCATCAGCTCGATGATGTGACTGCTTATGAAATCCAACGGCAGCCCTTCAATTTCATCGTGATCCTCTAACAGCACGTCCACCGCATCTCTCGGTGCAACCCTCTCCTCCGCCGTTGATTTCCTCTCTTCCACAATTTTACCCACTATTTTCAACAGCTTCTCTCTCGCCTATTTACCAATAAATCCATATATTTATTATATTAAAAATAAATAATAATCCGAAATTATGAGCTGACCTTCAAAGATTTATACAGCCTAAATCCAGGAAGATTAACAGGTAAACAAATCAACCCTTTGATAAACTCTTGGAATTCCCTTTTCAAAATGTTCAAATCTTCACCAGGTCCCACACTCATCAACATCTTCACCAGTACTTCAAAAGTAATCTGAGCAAGAACACCAAATTAAAAGAAAACATTTTTATGAAACCCCATTATTTTAAAAGCAAAACCCATAAAAT
>JBBMEG010077117.1:0-12224 GCA_037832605.1 Cyclanthera cordifolia | reverse complement strand
TTATTCCCTTACTACCGTTTTCTGACTTAGGCATCGGAGGCCTTGTGGCTCACACCACACCGGTGTGCCCTAAACCTTTCTGTTTTGCAGGCCCTTTCGTCCTCTACTAAAACAAATAGAACTGTGGATAGACCGTTGACCATTTTTCGGCATCAACAATTTCGATTCGGTTTGTGTTGAACGAACCAAATTTACAACAATCCAAACAAAAAAAATTCAGTTCTCAATTTTTTCAATCCAACCCAAATCGAAAAATAACTCAACCCAACCCAACCCAACCCAACACTTATAATTTGGGTTGGGTAGTCCGGTTCGTTGGGTTGTCAGTTCATTTGTACACACCTACTAAACATGAAACAACAAAAGAACATAAAACAAGTAAATCAAATACATATAAATGAAAGAGAAAATAAGGGTTGCAATCAATGATTTTTTTTCGATGAACTTTTAATCACGAGCATTGCTTGATTCTAGTTGACTCAGGGCCCCCAAGGTTGCCGCAATATAGGTGAAAATTCAGGAAACTCAATTTCAGGATCAATTTTAGCTCGAAGAGTATGGAGTAAAATGTGGTCACGTTGCTTGACATATTTCCAGCATTCCTTAAGTTTATCATGGACATAATGGTCTCTACCATGCACAAGGTGAATATGCCAAGTGATTTCATCCACGCCTACAGCCAATCCAACCCCACTGGGTCTATTTCTAAGTTGTTTAATCTTGGCTACTCAAACATTGAAATATGCTTTAGTTTTCTTAACTTCTCATCTTCTGGTAACCGCTGAACTCCTTTGTCTCATACACAAAGTTGTGATAAACCTTGGGAAAAATAGTTTCCCAACTTTGGTATTCACATGCTTCTATATCTTATAACAAAGGATATGACCCACATAAATTTGTAATCCATCCATAATTGCATAAATGGGGAGTGTTATTACTCTTGTCATATAAGTATCATGGGTTGTCGATATTGATTTTCTTGAGAAACACATCTGTAAGCCTTCAGAATCAAATACGCGGCTTGTAAAGAACAAGTCTCAACCGAGATTTCCAACCTTCCCCAAGTGCTCCATTGACTTCCAGGCACTGTCTCATCTACTCCTCTGTTGGCTTTAACATCAATGCTTTAAATTCATCGGACCTATGAATTGGCCATCTTAACATCTCATTCCGCCATTCTGCACTCCAGACAACCTTAGTTCCTTTTACTCTTGACTAAAAAATATTCTTATCAATTATTCCAGCATAAAATTCACATACCTATTCTCACCAAAGCTCTTCAGTTGGCATACAAATTTGGCTCCATCTTTTATTTATGATTGCGTCTGCAATTGATTGCAACATTGCACCAAAACTTCTCAAAAAGTCGTGGTCTTGCATAAATAGTCTGCACTCCAGCGACTAGAACCTCTTATTCAACAACTTTTCATTTATGAATCTTATTGCTTTTGCCAATGTGCAAGCCTTGAAGACTTCTTTTGAATGATGACAATTTAATATCTATCACCTCCGCTCTTTCGCCTATTACAAGTGTTGACAAAAACTTCTGTATCTCATCCTTCATTTCTGTAACTCTCATGGGTTCTTCAGCAACCTGCACTCCCTCAACATTTTCGATAATGGCTTTAACTGCTTCAGTCTCAACTCCTTATTAACCTAACTCTACTTCCTCTTCTCTAAAAATTTCACTGGCCACCTCCTCGGCATCTTTACTTCTCACTTCTTTAGAAACTTCACTTGTTGCTTCATCTTGCTCAGAAATCGTTCTTCTCATCGACTTCTTCCATGTTTTCTGGTTCCACTTCTTGTTCTGCAATCTCTTCCATCATCATATCTTGCACTTCTTCTTCTTTTCTTCCTTCTTAAGTATTCTCTTCCTCCAACACCATCTGGCTTCGCTTTAACAACTTCTTCAATCAAATGCTCCTACTTTTCCATAATCATCTCTACTGTAATGTTTTTGGCAAAAATCTCTCAAATGACTTGAACAACCACAGAAGTTGTGGTTTTGTCTATCACCAAAAGAGGTTCACCTTCCACTTCAACAAACACCAATTTCTTCTTGGTGTTCCTCTTATCCATATGACCTACATCGGGGGGCCTTTCCACTCCTTGTTCTTATCAAGTCATAAATTAGGTTTAGGGATCGTGAATGAAAATTTGAAAGGATTTCAGATAAAATCTAAACTTTTTAAGTTTCAATAGCTGCAACATTCGTGCTGGACCAATTAACTTAGAATCCATATTCAGTTCTTTTAATGCACAGTAAACCTTGTGTTCTAACTCTAGAGGTAAGTGGCAAGCTTTACCAAAGACTATCTTATAAGGAGACATTTGTAAGGGTGTTTTGAATAAAGACGTGTACGCCCATAGAGAATCATCTAACTTATTAGACCAATCTTTTCAGCTTAGATTAACCATTTTTTCTGGAATTGTTTTTATCTCTCTATTGGATATTCTACTTTCCCATTAGTCTGAGGTTAATATATTTGTAGCAATTCTATGAGTGATATTATATTTCTTCAATACTGATGTTAAAGCCCTATTTACAAAATGAGTCCCTTCATTGCTTATGACAGCTCTAAGAGTTCAAAATCTTGTAAATATAAGCTTATGTAAAAATTTAATAACAGTTTTAGCATTATTATTTACACTAGCAATCGCTTCAACCTATTTAGAAACATAAATATCTACAACAACTAAAATGTACACGTTTTCAATTGAAGATGGAAATGGCCACATGAAGTCTATTCCCTACACATCAAACAATTCTACTACGAGTATTAAATTAAAAGGCATTTCATCTCTTCTTCCCATGTTAAATCTGCATTGGTATTTATCACATGTTTTAAAAAAGTAATAATCAACATCCTTAAAAATACTAGTAAAAAAATAACCATATTGAAATACCTTAGTTGTTGTTCCTGCCCCTTAAAATGACCATCGTATGCAGATACATGACATTCTCTTAGAATCTCATTGCTTTCGCTCTCCACTACACATCTTCTAATAATATAATTAGCATATTGTTTATAAAGATATGGTTCATCTCAAAAATAACTTCTAACCTTATACAAGAACTTCTTCTTTTGGTGGTTGTTTAACCCTAACTACAAAATATCACTAGCTAGGTAATTTTAAATATTAGCAAATCATGGAGTGTTAGATTGCTCACTCATATGGAAAATAACTGTTCGTCAAGAAAATTTTCTTGAATATCCAATTGCTTGTGCAAAACCTTCAGTTTTTTCTATCTTAGATAAGTTATCCGCTACATGATTTTCACTACCCTTTTTATTCAAAATCTCGACATCAAACTCTTGCAAGAGAAGCACCCACCTAATCAACATAGGTTTAGCATCTGCTTTTATCATCAAATACTTAATAGATGCATGATCTATGTAAACTATTACTTTAAACCCTATCATATAGGATCTAAACTTATCAATCGCAAATACTACAACTAACATCTCCTTCACATTTCTTCTATAATTCTTTTATGCTTCATTTAAAGTTTAGATAGCGGAGTAAATAAGATGAATCAAATTTTCCCCACGCTGACCCAAAACTACACCAACACCAAAATCGCTAGCGTCGCATATTAACTCGAATGATTTGTTCTAATCGAGGATAAATATTATAAGTGCTGAAATTAGGCTTTCTTCAGAACATTAAAAGTAGAGAAGCAATCATCATTGAAGTTAAAGACACGAATTTGTTCCAGCAACAAACAAAGAGGTTTAGAAAATTTTTAAAAATCTTTTATAAACCTCCTATAAAAACCTGCGTGTCCTAAAAAACTTCTCATATCTTTCACATTCTTTGGATAGTTTATCTTCTCAATCACTTCAATTGTTTCCTTATCAACTTGAATCCTTCGATTGAAATCTTGTGACCTAAGACTATTCCTTCTTTTACCATAAAATGTCATTTTTTCCAATCCAAAACAAGATTAGTCTCTTCACACCTCTTAAGTACCACTTTCCAGGTTATTCAAACATGACTCAAATGATTATCCCATAACCGTGAAATGATCCATAAAGACCTTAACTATTTATTCAACCATGTCCGATAATATAGCCATCATACACCTTTGAAATGTTGTTAGGGCGTTCCAGAGCCCCAACGACATCCTCAAAATGAAAAATTCATACGAACAAGTAAAGGTAGCCTTTTCTTGATCATTTGGATAAATGGTGATCTAATTGTATCTTGAGTAACCATCCAAGAAGCAGTAGTACTCTTGACCTCCCAATCTATCCAAAATTTGGTCGATATATGGGAAAGGAAAGTGATATTTCTTTGTAGCTTTGTTAAACTTCCTGTAATCTATACATATTCTCCAACCTGTTACAGTGCATGTTGGAATCAATTCATTCTTCTCATTTTTGACAACCATCACTCCTTATTCTTTGGTACACATTACACTAAACTTACCCAATTGCTATCAGAAATGGGGTAGATCACTCCTACATTTAACCACTTTATTACCTCTTTCTTAACCACTTCCTTCATAGCTGGGTTAAGTCTTCTTTCATGTTCCAACGACTTGAACATTCTCCAAATTAATTTTGTGCATACAAAAATTGAGTTTATTCCTTGTATATACGCTAAGGTCTAACCAATGGAGTTTTGTATTACTTTTTCATGTTTTCCATTAAATTAGCTGAAATGATAATTGACAGAGTCTCATTATCTCCTAAGTATGCATATTTCAAATGCTCGAGCAATTGCTTTAACTCCAACTTAGGTGGTTCATCTATTGAAGACTTCATTGGTGGTGATGATTATCATTAAGGTTCAAAGTCTCAAACATCATCACATTCTCTTGAATTCCATAGATTTTCAACTCATTCCTAACTACACTTTCTTCCACAAACTCTTATGCTATTGTAATTGATATATCATGATTCTATCACAATTCAGCTTCCATCACTTCTTCGCCAAGTTCATCAATCATATTCACAGTCATATTTTCTTCAGCTTCAACATGGTACTTCATTGAATTAAAAATGTTGAACCGAATATGTTGGTCATTCATTCTTAAAGTAATTGTTCCTTCGTACACATCAACTATAGTTCTCCATGTCTTCAAAAATGGTCTTCCTAAAATGATTGAGATTTCTCTATCAGCTTCATAATCCAGAATTATAAAATCAGCTAGAAAAATGAACTTATCCACTTGGACTAAATCATTTTCTAACTTCCCATATTAAGGTTGGGTACCAGAGTGATCTGCCAATTGTAGAGTTATGGTAGTAGGTTGAGCTTTTTCTAAACCAAATCTTTTGTAGATAGACAACGACATCAGATTAATGCTTGTTCCAATATAGCATAAGGCTCATCCCAATTACTGACCACTAATTTAAATTGGTATGGTAAATGCTTCTAGATCGCTCTTCTTATCTGGAATCTCCCATAATTGCACTACATTTTTCATTCAAATGCACTATCTTGAACTCCTCAAAACTACTTTTCTCTGTCAAAGCCTCCTTCAAAAACTTCATGTAGTTTGGCATCTATCTCAAGGCATCCACTAAAGAAAGATTTATATGAATTTCTTTCCGAATGTCCATGAATTTTTCAAATGAGTTTCTTCTGCTTTCTTCTTCATTCTTTAAGGAAAGGGTTGTGGAGGCACAAAGGTTTTTATCTCAACTCCTTTACCTTTTGATGTAGCATTATTGCTACAGGCTCCACTCTCTTCTTTTTTGTCTGTCTTTCTCATTGTCAAGATCATCTGTATCTTCAACTTTGAATATCCTTTTACGTTTATTTAACCTTTTTCTTTCCAAGCTATTCTATCATCCAAAATCTTCTCTACTGTATATTTTTCACTCTTCTTTTATACTTAAAGCTCTAAACTTGATTTCTCACTCTTTTTAATAATCTCAATAGCTTTAACATGTTCTTTATCTTTGGATTTTGAAATTGAGGGTTCTATATCAGAGGGTAACTTTCCATGGGTTCATTGCTTCAGCTCATTAGCTATTTGGCTCATCCAGATTCTTCATAATTATTTGTTGGCTTTGCAACATAACTTCATTCTTAGCTATTTACTCTTTTAACATACTTTCTACCATACTCCTCATTTTTTGATGTGGTGCAACAGGTTTTTTATATGGAATATTTTGTTTCCCCTGGTTTCCTTTGTTATAAGACACATTCTGATTACCAAAACCTAGTTGACCTCCATATGGTTTCTGGTAAAAACTTTGATTTCCATTTGTTTCTTAATTCCTTCAATGTGAAAATTTTTCTTGATGATTGTAGTTATTCGGAAATTGGTTCAGTGTGTAGTCAATGAACATAGCTAAAGCTGGATTCTGAAGACACACACCACAGTGATAGTATCTCCATAAAAAGTACTTATTCCTTGGTATGGGTAAGAAATTAGAGTAGGCGACTGTGTTGTGGCGACAGTTTGAATTGCAGTACATTCGTTATGTTGTTATTTTGAAGGATCTTTAATGTATCTGCTATAGAAGCAATCTGTGGATTCAAAGTTGTCAATCCTCCAACTTCCATCTTCGAACCAATTATATTCCTATTCCATCTTGCATTTTTCCATTGATAATTATTCTACTCAATCCTTTCCATAATTTTGTGAGCTTTATTATAAGTTTTTGAAAATAAAACATCACTTACTGAAGTATCCAAAACTAATTTCGAATTAAGGTCTAGTCCACAGTAGAAATATTTCAGCTCAACATAGAAAAGTATTATGTGACATGGACAAGTTCTAAGTGGGCCCTTGGATCTTTCCCATGCTTCAGTGATGAATTCGTCATCTCCTTGCTCAAAATTCATGATTTTATTTCTAATATTTCTAGTAGAAGGAAAATACTTAGCTAGGAATTCAACTGCTAATTTTGTCCATGAATGTACATCTTCAGCTAGCAAAGTGTCTAACCATGCCCTAGCATTATCTCTTAAAGAATATGAAACTAAGCTCAGGCTAAGATTATCTTGTGACACATCAAGAATCCTAAATGAGTCACAGACATTTATAAAAGCACGTCGATGTTGGTTGGGGTCTTCACTAGTGTTCCTTGAAATTGCCCTATAGATTGTAACATCTAAAATATAACAAACTTAAGCTCAAAAGACCTAGCATTCATTTGAGGTCTAATATATTTACGTGATAATTCATCGACATCAAGAACTCCATATGTCCTAAGGGCTCTTTCCCTATCATTTCCTATAATAATTGGATTATATGCTTCAAGAATATCAATAAGAATTAGGTTACCTTGGTTTGCTGCCATTCTCCTATTTTTTCTTCGCATCCTGTGTAATATACGCTCTACCTCTTTGTAAAATATAAACTATTGTTTGAGCTCAACTTCGTTCATAGAAATAGAAATTCCTATCTTCAAGTAAATGATTTTCAATTCTCAACAATTAACTTAAAAAGTAAAATTTTGTTTCAAATCCCTAGCAACGGCTCCAAAAACTTGTTACTGATCAACCGCTAATGCCTTTGCTTTAGCAATATATTTTTCCAAAATACAACTACTAAAGGTCAAATTTAAATATTAAGTATATATTGTCGTATTTTAGTCAAGTTTTACTCTCATAAAAGGTCATCTCTCACAAAGATTTGATTTGTTACTTTTTCAGTCAACATATGAATTTAGATTAGGCAAAGTGTGTTTTTCAATGACTAAAACAAAATTTTGTTCAAGTAAATGATTGTTACAAATAAATCACTGCAAAACACAACAAATTCACAAGAAAGATATGGCTAGATCAAGAATATATATAATAGATTGTTATAATATTGAACTTTTAAAGGTAATAAGTGAACGACGAATATACTTCGATATCGACTTCTCTTGAGTAACAAAATTCAATATTCAAATCAAGTCAGCAAGGTAAATATTGCTAACCTAATGTATGCAAATGCAGTTCTATCCAATAATCCCTATCTCGAAGCAGTTATAGAATCAAATTACAAATGATTTGTCTGACCAAATATAATTGAAATGCAACAGCGATGCATAATAATTTGACATCTTCCAATTTAATGCTATCATAATCTGAAATCATGTAAACCTAATCCTACCAATTTATTTAGCTTATCATCTTCTTAGAAACAATCGATACATAAAAAACAATTGAATTCATGCTAAAAAACATAGGCCGAAATTGAAACGATCACAACAACGAGTTAATAAGCGATCATGAATCACAGATTACATTTTCGATTTCAATGAAAACAATTTGGAAAAGTAATCGAAAACTCAAGTCAATTTCACAAAACATAACGATTAACAATTTAAATGCTTTGAAAGAAAAAACTGCATTCCAAAACATAAATTGACTAAAGAAAAAGTAAAGCAAGTAAGAAAAGATTAGAGAGAAGAAGCTTGGATCGAAGAATGCCAAAATCAACAATTCCATATATGAACTCCTCCTTCCTTTTTAATCGCTAACGATGTCACTACTTTAAAAAGTTATCTACAAATTTTAACTAGAATTTGTGAAAATGAATTGGTGGCTGGGGGCGGTGCTAATGCGGGTGACGCGGCGCGAATCGATCAGCGACACACTGCTTCCTTCAATTAGTTGATCCGAATACGGCGGCGGCTTCACGAAAAACCCACGACGACGACGCTGACTTCACTAATTTTAATGTCTCGGAATGCGTGTGACGATGCAAAAATGAACAAATGATTAGAGTTTTTATTTCCTCACTAATCATTGGCTATTTATAGCCAAATGATTACTTTTGGCTTATGCCTATTTTTTCCTTTTCCCTAAATTGTGTTTTTTCCTATTTTGTCTTTTAGTGTCGAAATTTACAAAAATGCCCCTAATGACCAAAATTCCAATTTTAACCCTAAACTCAAGAAACTACCTTCTTGCCCTTGCTTCCTTAAGTTCAATAAACATTTTTTAAGGTCAATTTGGTCATTTTAACCCTCGAAATTCCAGAATAAATAAAATACATTTTATTTCTAATTAAAGCGAAATTTTGGGCCATTATAGTCTTCCCTCCTTAAAAAAACTTTCGTCCTCGAAAATTAACTTAGGATAACAGAAAATGCTCATCCTTCTTCCAATCCCAAGTTACTTTTGGAATCACTTGACTCCTTCAAAATACCTTTCTCGTATGAATCTCTTTGATTCTCCAAAACCTTATTGTCTCGATTTTTAACTTCGAGTAACAAGAATATCGTCAAACTCACTTACACAACAAACCACGGGGGTAACTTATTTAAGAAATAACTGTAACTATCTAGCTTACATGCTTTGACCTATTCTTAAACTAACTTGCATACTCCACTAGGATAGCTACTAACAAATCGAACGTCAACGGTTCCTCTGTTAAACTATTAGTCATCAAACAAACCAGTAGAACATACAAATAGAAGAAACAAAAATCAAATAAAGTGTAAATGATGTATCCAAGAAGAGTAGCGTACTTAGAAAAGGGTCAGCTGACTGGTTAGCTTTTGTCAAATGATGGCTGCACTCTAACATCTACTAGACTTAGTTCTTGAGCTATCCTCTTGTGTGTACCTAGAAAAAATACCTTCATTTCCGCACTTATATCAAATCCTTTTTCCGTAACTCACACTACCTGGTGTGTGTCACTTCACAACCTTTGCAATCTCGATAAGAACAATCTGTAGACTCCTTGTGGTACTGAACTGAGTATTTTTCTACAGACTTGTCATAGGGTTTTTTTCTTTACCATCCCGACCTAGATGGCCTGATAATCTCGAGCTTCTGCTTTTTTACCTTGGCTATCTTCATATGGCCTTAACTCAATTCCTTTTGCCCTAAACTTCTCATCCAGCTTTCTTGCTAATGTAACACAACCCTAAAGGTCGGTGGCTCGTGCGCATCTATGTGTCCTCGAATAACAGGGTGCAAACCGGCCAAGAATTGACCAATCTTTTGATGCTCAGTATGAATCAGCTCCTCAGCATAATAAGCCAAGTCGTTAAATCTCCGCTCATAGGAAATCCCTGTGTCATCTCCCTATTATGTACTTGTGAACTCCGCAATCTTCGCTCGCTTATCCGCACTTATGTAGTACATATCATAAAACATCTTCTTGAACTCGCCCTAGGTCAGAGGTCCAGAATCATCTGGTTTCCTCTTTATCTCCTGCATATACTATGCTCTAGCTTTTCCTGATAGGGCGAAAACGGTGCACTTAACTTGCT
Organism: Cyclanthera cordifolia; assembly: GCA_037832605.1. NCBI lineage: Eukaryota > Viridiplantae > Streptophyta > Magnoliopsida > Cucurbitales > Cucurbitaceae > Cyclanthera > Cyclanthera cordifolia. The sequence continues at coordinate 2,043 of JBBMEG010077117.1, read as the reverse complement.
GTCTAGTAGGGCAGTCCATATGGTGGAATATTGTCTCCATGTGAGACAAGAACTCTTCAACATCTTAAGGGTTCTCTGATACTCCATCGAAGTCCTTGAGAACGAACTTCCTAAACTCCTTTATCAACTTAGCATTTTCAAACATGGCTTGGCCCTCTCCAGCCTCTCCTTGCTCTTCACTTGCTTGGGTACGTTAGGCAGAAGCTGTCACTAGAGCTGAGGCTGTACTACGTGTTGCCAGGGTAGAAAACGATGTTGAACTAGCCTCATGGTTACTCTCAACTGGAGGGGCTATCGAGTCTTCTTGCCTGCACCTTGAATAGCTCATTGAATCATTGCCTGAATTACATTCAGGCTTCCACACTTAGCCCAGGGATTGCTGACATCCTCCCATAGTAGTTTGTGGCTGCTGAACTTGCTGACTAGACGATCTAGTCCTTCTTGAGATAGGTGGTAGTCCTCCACCTAACCCTCAACCTCTACAACCTCACTAGCAGAACTCCTTGTAACTCAGTTAGATATTACTAAGTGTGCAATTAAAACTTAAGTCTCTAAGCTTTATTCTACTCTAGTGGTCTCTACGGGTCATACTCAAGATTTAACGAAATAATAACACGATAAGCATACTTTGGATACACATAACTCATTCAGATATCACAAATCATAAAATATCAAAACTAAACTCATGTTCTTTGAACTTAACCCTTACTACGTACCTGATGGCGACTTGGAAGTTGTGAATCATGGAACTAAAATGACTTACGAGGTAAGTCAATCTATAGAATCAATGACTTTGTACTCTTATACCAACTGTAAGGACCCGACCCTACACGGAGCCAAACTCTTGGCTTTAACCTCTTATGCATGAATTAAACATTTAATAAACTCTTAGAGACTTGCTAAAATAACATTTGCATTTTTTGAAATAACTTAAAAACATAAACAACTTTCAAGGGTACCCGAAAAACAATAAAACAATATTAAAACTTATACTAAACATGTCTCAAAATCAGGGTTCATGTTTTAAACAATAAATCAAATAACAAACTTTAATAATAAACTCCATAGACTGTAATGTAACTTGACGATGGTCACAACAGCTTCAGCTCAACTATCCCAGTTCACTTGTAAGTACCTAGAAGGATTCCACAATGGAAAATGGTGAGTTTGCGAAAATCCAGTAAGGGTCTCAACACGGGATCTAACAAGAACATACACATAATTAGAGAAACACGTAATAACATGATTACATAGAGTATCTGAAACTTTAACTTTAACTCAATCTTTTTCTTATCTTGAAACTCAAAGCTTTATCTTTAAACTCGATCTTTATCTTTAATCGTGGTAACCTATACTAGTGTGAGAGCACCTCGACGAGCCAAAACAACCTAGTTGCAACCAAACTTCGAACACTCGCGCGAAGAGGTAAATCAGCAATCCTCTGCACTTGGATATCTTCCGACTCACACTTCTAGTACGGTACCAGGGAAAATTCAAGCAAACTCTGAGTAGGTATGGCTAATTGAATGGCGCTTCGGTCCTTAGCACTACTGCGACGCAAGAATATTTTCCTTAACGCCCGGTACTTGAACTAGTCCCTTATCTGTTTCTAGCGATCAAGACACTTCAAACCGAACCGTAGCTCCTGCTCTATAGACTCTTACCCCCTTTGAGACCTTTAACTCGGTATACCTCAACAATTTCCTTTGAAGCACCTAACTTGGTTACTCATTCTCAGTCCCCTTCGGAAAAGTTAACCTCCACAAGCACGGATGGTTCCCTTTGAAACCTTCTAAATAGGGATAAGAATATTTGATTAAGAACCCCGGCCCCATCTGGGACAAGAAACATAAACCTAGCACATTAAACTCACATCTCGACATTTTAGAACTAACTCGGTAATCAGAATAAGAGGCATTTAATACTAAAACTTGAACTATAACATATGAGCATCATAAATCTCAAGAATTAATCACCAACATAACATAGTAGTCTCGGAACTAAACATGCTGAAACTAACTCGATTAAACACAAGAGCAATAT
>JBBMEG010077095.1:0-12227 GCA_037832605.1 Cyclanthera cordifolia | reverse complement strand
TAATTTCAAATGAATCTAACGAAACTTAAACTAAATAAACGCGTAATCTTACCTTTTGGAAGAGTGGTGACGAATTCTAGCAAAAGAGGTGGCGAAGAGGAGGAGTTTTTTTAGAGGTTTTTGAAGAAAATGGGGGAAGAAACGGTGAAAATGGAGAAAAAATCGCAAAGTTTGTATTATGTAATCGGTAGCAAAGGCGACAGAATTAAGCTCCATCGCCGTTGCTGGTTAAAAAAAAAAGGTTAGATATTCGGCGACGAATAAGCTGCGACGTCGCCGAATCCCAATCATTTTTCCGCCAAAAAATTGTTTTGGGGGGAAATAATTGAACTTCGGCGACGCAATACTTCTGCCGTCGCCTTTGCTCAATTCAAAAAAATTATATTACATCAAAGGCGACGGAAGGAGCTAGAATGTCGCATTTGTCCTAAGCTAAAGCGATAGGGCCTTGTTCATTCATATTTGATGGAAACAAAGGCGACGCTTGCTTTTTGTAGTCCCCGTTGCTTATTAACGACGCTAGAACTTAGCTCTGTCGCCTTTGCCGTCGTCACCGTATCCTGAATCTAAGGCGACAGAGCACGGATTCCGTCACCGTAGCATCTCGTTAACCTTCGTAAAACGTCAGGTCACAAGCTTCAGTGACGGACTCGGTGTTCTATCCCTTTAGGTCACAATACACCGGCGAAATCGAAGTTGCATCACCGTATTCCGAATCTACGCGACAGAGCACGGTTTCCGTCACCGTAGTGTCTCGTTCACCCCCTTACAACACAAGCTACATCGATGGATTCGAAGTTTGGTCGCCGTCTTCTGAATTGAAGGCGACAGAGCACCGTTTTCGTCGCCTTATCTATATGCTAAAGCGACGAATTCGGTGTTCGTCGCCGTATCTTCAAGCTATAGCGACGCATCTTCGTTTCCGTCGCCATTAAGTAACTAAGGCGACGAATTACAGTTCCGTCGCCGAAGATTCCGTCGCCTATAGCTATTTTTCTTGTAGTGAAGTTTCATCTGAATTAGAAATATTGTTCAACTTGAGATTTACATAGTTGAATTAATGAACTAAGTTGAATTAATGTCTTGACTTGGCTTAAGTGAGATTGTCCTTCTCATGCTCCTCGAATATGGTGGAGCTTGAACTTTGGCATCTGCATTAGAAATCATTTGAAATTTTAAATGCATCTTGAAAATAATGGAAATTGATATTGATTTAGATTTGAACTTGGATCCACTCGAATGACATATTTGTGTTAAATTAGTATTGGCTCACGTCATGAACTTGAAATTCACAAAATCATAAACTCAAAATTCATTTCGTTCATAGACATAATTGAACTCTAACCCGCTCCCAATTCTCCAATTTTGTTGGAATTTTCTTGCTTCTATTTGTGTGAGAAAAACAAATAATTTTTCAAATTCAACAAAAACTTGAAATGATCCATTTGTTTCTTACCACTAATCCATGAATAAAATCCAACAAAAGCCACAAAAAATAAGTCTTAATTTTCAAAATACACTTTCAATTTTTTTTAAATGCGTTGGTCAAGTGACTCTTTTTTTTTTTTCATTTAACTTGAAATAACATCCTAATTCATATTTATTTAGTGAGTTTTTTTTTTATAAATAACTGAGCCCCTTATAAAGAAAAGAAAAAGTCATCACGCAGTTCGTATGCATAATTTGATTTTTTTTTTTTTTTTTTTGGGTCGTTCACTTTGTTTACTCATGCCGGCCAAGAGTAGCTCACAATTTTTACTCCTACGCCAAGGGGTATTACACGTCCAAGCATAGAACTACTTGAGAAACTTTCTATTTAATGGGGCCGATCCTTAATCCGTCTTTATCCACGGTCTTGTAGGCTTCATTAGTGTAGATTTTTTAACTATGTAGAGCCGTTTCATTTGGGTGTAAACTTATTTTTGGTATGTCGCATCGTGATGATAGATTTTCTAATAGCAAGCACAAGGTCCCCAACTTGGGACGAACGAGACTTGATGTTCTTTTCAAAACTTTTAGTCATCCGTGCTTGTAGTTTTCCAATGCTTGTTGAGCTCCAAGTCGTCTTTCGTTCAATGCCTCTAAATCTTGAAGGCGCGATATTGCATTTTCCTCAACTATCAACTTTTCTTGTGCAATCATTCGGAGTGCAGGAATTTCTCTTTCCAACGGAAGTATAGCTTCTACTCCATAGATTAAAGAACATGGCGTCACTCTAGTAGAAATACGGTGCGTAGTTCGATAAGCCTTAAACGCTTCACCGATTCTTTCTTTTCAGACTTACTTTATCTTAGAGACTATCTTCTTTAAAAGATTGCACAGAGTCTTATTGAATCCTTCCGTCAATTCGCTTCATTCTGCATTATACATGGGTGACTTATATTGTTTAGAATGAAAATTTTCCCATTGCTTATCTATCAAAGTATTGGAGAATTCCCTTTCATTATCTGTCATAATGTTGTGGAGAATATCGTATCAATAAATAATGTGCGTTCGAATGAATTTTGCAACACTTTATTTTTTTTGCCTCCTTTTGAGGGATCACTTCTGCCCACCTTGAAAAATAGTTAGTCACGCCAAAATATATGATTGACTTACTGATGACTTCGACGTTATAGGAACGATGAGATCGAGTCCCCGAGCTTTAAAGGGCCAAGAGGAAATGGTAGGGTGCAAAGGTTCTGGTGATTGATGTATAAAGTTTGCATGAAATTGAAAAGCTTCATATTTATTTGCATACTCCATGGCATCTCGAATCATAGTCGGTCAATAGTAGCTCATTCTTTTAGGTGAAAGTGAAGTTTCGGTCCAGATTAATAGGTGTACAAATGCCTGAGTGTGCTTCTTTCAATGTTGTGTATAACTCTATGTTTCGCAAGCACCATGGCAGAAGTCCCTCATAGGAGCGACAATAAAGAATTTATATAATGGATAAATCGATCAGCTCTTCTTCTTACGTTTTCCTTCTGTAGAGAGTCTATAGGAAGTTTTTCGTGCTAAAAATAATCAATGATGGGTTGTCGTTAATCTTCATCCTCAATCACTCAAACAGAGATCGTGTTTGTCTCATGACATTTATCATCATTTGGTGGTATAATCCACCTATGACAGAGTGCAATGCTTATACCTTCTTCATTAGATATCGTTAAAGTAGTGGCCAAGTTTGCAAGGCATCTGCTCTCTTATTTTCTTACCTTGGGACATGTTCTATGATGACGGTTAAACTTTTCTTGCAAATGCCTAGCGAATGGTGGCTTTAGATCTTCATGTTTTGTACCATATTGGAGTAACACTTAGCTTATGACTAACTTTGAATCACTAAACACCTCAATATATTTTATACCAATTTTGATGGCAATTTTGAGACCAATTATGAGGGCTTTATATTCTGCAACGTTGAGCATAGCTCTCCTAACGTGAAGTTGTAAGGCAACATATGCTTTTCAAGCGAGATAAAGACAGCACCTATGCCTGCTCCACTTCTTCATGTTGCACCATCAAAATATTTGTAATGACCCGACCCCTAAGGGCCCTCAAAACCCTCACCCAATTGCATTAATTAAATAACCCTTGAAAACTTAAAACATGATAGTTTATAAATTCCTCAATAGATCAAATCATCAACCACAAGTTTAAAAAGATTCGGAGTACTCCTTCAATGCAAATAAGGTATTTCAAAAGGGAAAGAAAACACAGTACTTTGAAAGTAAAGAAAAACAAGGCTAACATTAAAGAGACTAAGAAGATGCATGACAAAAAAGAAAGACTCGCGATGCCCATGGTCTCCGCAGCGCCAGATCAGCCATCCTGGTAAAGCCCGTGCGTACCTGTGGGTTACCACAGAAGAAAGAGAAAGGGGGTGAGCATTATAACTCACCAAAGTATAACTATCAAAACAATTCTTACAACAGTGAAACAAATAATTAATAAACAGGTTAAATAAACACTCAGGGAATTCGAAATACGACGATGACTGGGCAACTCGAAGGCTAAGCCATCCCGAACTCTCGTAGTTCACACGCCGGGGCATCCCTACTAGAGATAAGCCTACCCAGTTTCATTTCTTTCCATTACTACGGGGCAACCCATTTAGGGCTAAGCCAACCCGATTCTGAGACATGTTCAAGTGTCATACAGTAAGAACTAGAATTTCTACAAATAATATCAATTAGTAACAATTACACCCAACTAGTAACATTCGAGTTTATCTAACATGCTTTTATTTGGTTAAACAGTTCATAACGAGGATTAGCCCTCTTACCTTGCTTGTTTCTACTCGAGGTACCCCTAAGTGTCCGAGTTGCGACTTCTGAAAGTTTCTCCGATAAAAACTGGGTAAAACAGGGTTAAAACGTCAGAATTAGGCCTTAAAACTATCAAAAACGGGTTTAGAGCGTCAAAATTACTAAAAAAAAAGTATCCGAAAATTTTCCGGCTACCAACGGCGGTGCGTGGCGGAAAAGTGGCAGGAGAAGTCGACGGCGGCGGCGCGTGGTGTTGGTGCTCACCGATGTGTGAGTAATACGCGCGGAGACAGAAACTGGCGCAACAGGGACGCGTGGCGCGCGCTGAATGGTTGGAAGGAGGCTCAGAAATCGCTCAGGTTCGGGCGACAAAAAGACAGCTTCAGATTCGCTGGCCAATGCGAAGCTGAGGGGCTCTGACAATGGCGGCGGCTGTCGGCACACATGCGGGACAAGGTGACAGCGACGCTGACGGTGGCAGGGACGGTCACGGCTGTCTCTCTCTTCACGCGACTGGTTGATTTGGCGGCGACTGTTCCCGAGGCGACAATGGCTGACAACGGCGATGACACTGTCGACAACGAATTTCACAACCAATGATTGAGCTGCAGGTTTTGTCGGCGGTTGTCGGAAATCGCAGAAATCGAGAGAAAACCAGTGGGCGGCGCTGAATTTCAGAATTTTAAACAAAACCTAATTATTTTTCACCTTTTGTCCTTTTATATAAGGACAAAAAGTTGGCAAAAATTACGAAAATGCCCCTGGGTCTAAAAATTACTATTTTACCCCTAATTTCCAATTTCCGACTTCACAACCCTCGAATAAGACTTAAAATAAATGCTTTTAACTTTAAACAAGAATCAAAACGACTTCCGAAATTCTCGGTAAGCCTAAAAAGAGACAAACTAACCTCGAAATGAAAGCAGAAAAAAAGTCGGGCTGTCACAATATTGGTCCATGGGTTCACAATTTCAAAGAAGAAGACATCTTCATCAGGTAAATCTTTAGATAACTTTCAATCAGATGGTGTAGAATGATCTACTAGAAAGTCTGCCAACACTTGTCCTTTCATGGCTTTCTGTGGAACATACACAATGTCATATTGCTACAAAATTATTGCCCATTTAGGGACTGTTGGGTCAGTCTTTGCAGCTAGGCACACCGTAAATGTCTGCATGTTGTTAGAGACTCTGCTTTGAAGGCTTAGTAGTTTGTATATTTAGAACAAACATTTAATGTTAGACATCAAATGTTATATTTCAGATATTAATAAAGGTTATTATTTTACGAAATTCCACATTTAATATTCAAACGTCGTTAAGTCTTATCAAAATAATTGGATTAATGGTGATATGCCCATGGTTATTTGAATGTACACTTGGACAAGTATGTAGAACATACAAGTGAATCTAATTCCAAGTTAATAACCTAGAATATCTACAGTATATGGATTAAAGCAAGGGCGACTAAGTTCTGGTGACATTGTTGGTACGGCTCACTTTGCAAGAGTTGCAAATGACGTGATCCTAATCGTTCATGTGGAGACATGTTTGTGTGGTTTCTTATGCAGAAAGAAGTTTCTATATAAGACGGGACCAGAAGTTTTATGATATAGCTAGTAAATCCATTTTAGACTTGTATCAACTACTTCACTAAGGATGATCATATGTCGATTAGATATTCATCTTGAGTGGCAACTGAACTCCTACTTTATGAAAGCGTCCACTGATCTACATGGGTGAACCAGCCTAACAACACTACGTCAATATGCCTTCCACGTTGGGGATTTTCATAGTGAGTGACTTGGAACCCAATATCACAAGAAATAATTCACGCCTTCTACGATATTCAAGAAGATGAAGAGTTGTTTCCTTAAGAACTGATTCTCGAACTTGAACAAATGAATCTCACTTCTAACTGGCCTGAGAGGACACTAGTTGATAGTTAGGCTGTAAACACTAGTTCATTACTAGAATCAATGATGCTTAAGAAGAAAGATGTAACCATAGGGGTAATGATACGAATCCAATATCCAATTTATTGTATTTACATGAAGGAGCTATTTCAAGAAGCAAGGGAAATAATATTAAGGAGACTTATACATTACATTTTCATAAACTTACCAATGCACAAAAAAAAAAAAAAAACAAAGGCCATAATTATTTATAACATTAGCATAATAGGCCAAGAAGAGTATATGATGTTTATGACATGAGAAAATTAACACATCTGAAAGATTACATGAAAAAAGAAGGTACATGATACATACCCAGAAAAGATGTCTACAAATTTTGAATAGTTGCAACCTATCAAACTTGGAATGCACCCAGTCATCCAAACGACATAATAAATCATAAAATCTAGATTCATTTAGCTCATTTATGAATTATGTACCAAATTAAGTTTATGTATTCATATTTAATATGGTTCATGTATGAATTTAAAGAAATATGGGCTAAATTAGGTCATTATTGAAGGATTGTGTCCTTTCATGATGACAATTCAATTAGTATATATAGGATTGTTATTTGTAAAAAGAAGATCAGAATGTATTTGGAATATCAAAACTTATGTTTCAACCCATTTGGTGTTGTCTTTCTTTCAAATCTTGCTTTAGATTTGAAGTTGAATCAATTCATTGGATTAGTCTTGATCAAACTAATTCTAGAGTGAGTTGTCTTAGAATCTAAGAGTGACCATGATAGGTTCTAAGTGAGATGTAAGAATCATTCATCATTCTAACTTAACTCTTGGTTTGGATCAATTGTTAAGTTTGTCATATTTATGAGTTTTTGCAAGGATCCTAGAAGGATCTCTAGCTTTGTAAAACTTGGGCAAAGTTGGGGCTTATCATTTGGTATTATAGCATTTGATCAAAATTCCTTGGCCGATGAAAGGGAAGGGAACCCTGCCTAAGAAAGGTTTTGTCTAGGATTGAGGTACCCGATGACAGTTTATAGAATACCTCTACCTAATAACGCGACTTGGGGGTTAAAATGACCATGGATTATAGATCACTTTGATAAATTAAATAGTTCGAATTGATGAACTACACTATTAAGGGATTGGTTAAAAGAGTTAGTCAAATCCTAATTCATAAATTATAGCTGAAACCATAGGATTAAGAGTTATCCTGGTATTGAGTTTTTGGTTGAGAAAAGTCTCATGCTAGGAAGGATCATTTAATCTATCCTACGTTGACATTTGCTTTAAACTTTTGTAGTTGTACCATGATATTAATTATATTTGTAGGGTTTCTATAATTTTAACTTAGAAGTTTTAAAATGGAAATCAAAGTGAAATGTTTCTTTTCATATAATCAAACAATATGCCTATATCATTAATCTCAATATTGTCTAGTGACAAATTAACTTAAGAAAAATTAAAGTACATGGAAAAATAATATCAACACAAATCATTTTGTTGAACGACAAGAAGCTTATTCTAATGGAGGATGGTTATTCAAAACATGTAGTCTATGTAACACGAAATATTCGCAAGATACATGTTTACTGGCATGGTGCCAATTAATGAAAAGGCTGAGTCTAAAGTTAACGTACATCAACAACGTCTCGTCAAGTTGCCTTAGAGCATGGTCACGACTTATGACAAGATAAAATCCCTACATTAGATGATTGGATAGTCTTTGAGTCAATGAAGGCGTGGTGCAATAGATAATGCAAAAGAGAAGGTGTGATCATCGATTAGGGGGAATGTTCCCAAAATAATGATGTGCTTCTATAGTGCATAAATTAATGAGGCTATAATAAACAAGTCTGGTAATTCAAATTTTATTCTAGAATCATTACTCTTTTGTATGAACTAAAATATCGAGACAATTGTTGTGCCCTAGAGTTTAAGTTTTGGAGGTTGGACCTCAAAGGCTAATATATAAGAAAAGGAGGATGAATAAACATTATGCACCCAAAAGTAAAAATAGTCAAGATCAAGAAGGATGGAAAGTGTTTCCATTATCAAAAAGCTTGGTCATTGGAAAAGGTTATCCTAAGTACAAAGAAATGAAGAAAAAATTACAAGGAATATGAATTGGATTTACTTATACTTAAATCTTGTTTAGTAAGAGAATCTTCCAACTCTTGAATAATTGATTCAGGCGGCACTAAACATGCGTGTTCTTCATTTTAGGGAAATGGCTATTTTGGAGAATGTAGACATTAGAAAGAATATCTTAAAGGTTAGGACAAGAGATATTGATTCCAAACATAGTAGTAAGAAACGACAACGGAAAATAGTAGTACAAACAAGTGACAAATAATTTCTCTGATTTTTGATACGTATCTTTGGCATCTAAGATTGGGTCACATAAATTTCAATAGGATTGAAAGGTTAGTAAAATGTGGTTCTTTAAATGGGTTAGAGATGGACAATTTAACTATATGTGAATCTTGCATATAAGATAAGATGGCAAAAAGACCCTTTAGCAAAGAGAGCTAGAGAAATCAACTTTTAGAACTTATAAATTCACACTTATGTGGTCGGATGAAAGTTAAAAGTTTCAGAGGGTATGAATTCTTTGTATTCTTTACAAATGATTACTGGGCTATATTTATCTAATGCAACAAAATGGAAAAGCCTAATTGGATCATGCATTGGGATCGAGCAGATGTTACAATTTTGGACGACTGCACCTTGGGCTGTTAAACCATAGCGGCATGATTTACTTGAGCTACTTCCTTGAGGTCTAACTCTATTTTCTTTTTCCAGGCCAACCTTAATCAACTTCATATCATGAGCTTGAGTGAATAGCTCCTCAAATGTGTGGGGTTTGATTCCCTTCAAGATGTATAACAGTCTCTAATGCATGCTCTGGATAAATATATCGATGACAAACATTTTAGTGAGGCAGTATTTGCAGCCAAGATTAATATAATCAACGACAGGTTCTCCCTTCTGTTGCTTTCGTATTTGTCAGCTCTATCATGTTGACTATGAGTCTTGTGCTATAAACCTGATTAATGAATTTCTTTTATAACACTTCCTAACTGTCTATCCTTTCAGCATCTAGGTTGGTGTACGAATCAAACGAGATCTCCTTTAATGTTCGAACTGACTATCTGACAAGAAGATCTCCTCGAGTGCCAACATTTTACATGTCTCTAAAAAGTGAGCAACTTATTATTTTTTGTTGCTCTTTCCATCAAACTGTTGAAACTTAGGAGGCTAGTACCCTATAGGCATTCACATGTTGTTTACTCTCTAAGTGTACGGTTTGGGGTACATGAAGGAACTTTGATTTGGACCACCGTATTTTAGAATCTGTTGAGTTTATGATCATATCTAGCAACTATTGAACAGACAAGGACGTGATCGAGGTTAAATGTTGTGGTTGTTCCTCATGGAGCTTTTTCTTAACATTTCTTTGTTATAGGGGAGCTTGACTCGATTCCGTCGTTTCTCTATTTTTCATTTGATTTTTCAAGAAGGAAATCTTCAAGTCTCGTTTCTCAATTATTCTTGGTATTTGCTCGAGCTTTCTCTCGAACTCTGTCATTCTATCGTCAACTTATATGTCTACCATCATTGCAGACATCACATTGAAGTTCGATGCATCTTTCAATTAATTGACTGTCGGAATGACTTGATTGAACAATGGGTTATCTTTGACGATGAATTCATTAGAAATTTCTTCAAGTCTCTTCGTAATTCAGCTCTCAACTACATGAGGTGTAGTCTAAGACTCATTTAACTCAGTTGATTTTAAGCGCTTGTGCGTAACAGGTCTAACATAAGCATGTGAAGCAAGTATCTTTGATGCAATTTTCTAGATGTAACTAAAGCTTGTGTCGCACCAGTAAATATGACGGTAACTTTTCTTCACATCATTGAGGTTTATGATCTAGCAGCACACTTTGATGCGGTGTTCCTAAATGTCATGCTGGATTATATGAAGAGAATGAGATGAGAGGTAGAGACAGTCTTACTGGGCATGCCAATTTGTTCATACAAGATTCCAGCAAATAAGATGAATGTGAGACATGTCTAAATGAAGAATATATATTGCATTAATTACATTATGTTCGATGTGGAATACAATTTCTTGTACATCCCTCTTTTTCTCTCTCTCACAATATATGTTTTTGACTTGACGAACGTGATGTGTGTTGTTCATAATTTGTTGCTTATTTACAAAATTTCTTGATCTACGAAGTGATTTTGACTTTAAAAGAGTGGTTTGATCTTTGGAACTTGAAAAGTTTTCAACTTTTATTGAATTCTCTCTGAAGTTTCAAACTTCTAGATTCTTGAAAATGAAGAAAAGTGTAGGAAAAATAATAACACATAAGAAGAAATGTTGTAATTGGGGGAGTAAATATACACATAAATTGATGGCAGAAGAACTTACTCTCTCTGTCTCTCTATTCTTCATTACAACCATATTTAAAGCCAAATTACAGATCTAAAAATAAATCACACCATGCCACTATCACCATGCCACTATCACCATGCCACTATCACACTATGCCACTACTAAATTAGGCTGGTCTTAAAATTTATCGCATACGCAATGACACTATCACACGATCTCTTACGATTAAATAAAATACTAATACTAAAAAAATCAGAATTAATAAATAATAAATAATTATTTCAACATTCTCTCTTAATTCTGATCATCTTCATGCCAATCTTTGAAGAAGCTATCAAACTTCAACTGTTTATTGAGAAACGCAGATTTTACGTGGAGAATCTTTCATTGCTTTTGTGCTTCCAAATCAATAATCAACCTTATTGTTTCTATTTGGACATCAGAAACTATTCCTTCATAATCATCATAGTAGTCTCCTTGTTCAAATCCCTTCGCCACGAACTTTGCTTTGTCTCTGTCAATTTCATCATTTTCTTTTTGAATATCAGTCATTTGCAATGTATTATTCTTCTCAATGGTCATCAATTCTTCATTCATCACATTTTGCCATTTTTGGGATTTTGAATACCATCCTCAAGTTCAACAGGTTCCAAATCTGCAAGAAAAGCAAAGTGGACTATTTCTCCATCATTAACTTCATCATCAAAATTAACCTCATAATCTTGTACAGGTTGTCACAGCTCTCTTCTTGACCTTTCCATAGTAGTTGTAATTGTAGCTGTAACTTGTTGTTGAACTGCAAGTGTTTCTTGAGTAACTCTATCTTAAACTCTATCAACATCTGTATCCTCATTTAAAGCATAAATATAACGCTATTTTTAATCCATATCATCTGTCGTATTCCATTGTCATTCCTCGTCTTCTGCAAATGTAACATCATGGCTTACTATCACTTTTTTTGTCATTGGATTGTACAATTTGTACCCTCATTGCTTATATCCAATGAAAACTGTCTTCACTACTCTATCATCCAACTCTAGAAATAGCTCTTTATGACTACACATGTGATTTGTGCAGCCTATATCCAAATACCAAGTCTGGTCGTTTGGAGTTTCATTTGATGTAGCTACCATGAATAATGCATGATCCTCTTAGTCATATTCATGATTACAATCTTCATGAGTACAATTGTCAACTTGATTATCACCTTTTGATCTGCACTCATTTGCATAATGGCCCCGCTTGTGGCAATTATAGCATTCCACATCACCTTTTGATCTGCACTCATTTGCATAATGGCCGCTTGTGGCAATTATAACATTCCACATTTGATTTACTATACATACCTCTATGTCCTATTTGTTGCCAACTAGTGTTGTTCTCCTCAGCACCTCCATGATTCTGACTGCCACGACCTTTGTTGGATAGGTGCCACCACGTTCACGTCCTCTGCCTCGTGAACTACTATGCTTCTGATACAAGCTACCAATTGAGGCTTGTGCTTGCAATGCCTGTTCAATTGGTTTTTCAATTTTATTGTCATCCATCCGTTGCTCATGCGCTCCTCGTAGGGAACATATAATAACCTTATTGTCATTTTAGACAAGTCATTGGCCTCTTCAATAGCAGCAACAACATGTTCAAATCTGGGAGTT
>JBBMEG010077085.1:0-12227 GCA_037832605.1 Cyclanthera cordifolia | reverse complement strand
ATCTTATTTTCAAAAGGTTAAAAAAATATGATTTTGATTTCTTTTTCGTTTTGGATTTATTCATTTGAGATGAAAAAGCTTCCCCCAATTTCTACTTTTAAAAAAAATAATAATAATAAAATAATAATTTTTTATTGTCCATCTCATTGTGTTCACAACGAGGTGACGCAGTTGGTTGAAGACTTGGGCTCGAGAGCTGTGCTCTCAATGTTTTAGATTCGAAACCTATCTGTGACAATAGTTTACAATCTTCACTTCTTTGTTGTACTCCGGTGTCGGGTCTAAAGACGGACATGGTTACTCGGATAGATTGTAAAAATCTCAAAAAATATATATATTCAAATATATTAGTAATTAATCACTATATATTTAAATATTTTAAATTTTGAATACATTTGTAATTATTTTGGAAGAATGCACGTCCATTACAATTTTCTTATATAATTCATAGTTTTTTTTTTTATTTGTATTATATTGTTGAACGTCGAAGGACCATGAGGTCACGGGTTTAAATCTTCGACCTCAAATGTTGTAATAAAAAAATAATAATAATAATAATAATTCAAATGTTGTAATTTATGAGTTTATATATATCTAATATTTCATAATAAGAGATGCTTATCTTGAAAATGAAAAATGCAATATTCTCTTTTTGAAATTAAAATGTTTAACTTTCTTCTAATTCTTCTTCTTTTCTCAAGGATTGCATTGAAATTAAGCACAAATAGTGAATATTGTAACTTAACAAATATGAAATTTAAGTTTAATCTCATTTGATTTAACTAAATGCCATATGGAAAAAGAGAACTTAAAAAAAAAAAAAATCACACATAAAAGAATTAATTTGATTTTCAGTCTCATGTTGCAATAATTAGTAGCCATGTGTTATGTCTTCATTGAACTACTTTATTTTGAATAAATTTTTATAATTTGAAATTATACAAACATTATTATATTTTAAAATTATTTTAGGAAAACAATTAACATAAATACTTTTTAATAGCTCTTAAAAAAAAACAAAAAGTATTTTTGACAAAAACTTAAATAACTTGTGAAATATAGAAATCAATGTTTTATTATATTTTGTCATCACTTTTTCTCTTTGCTACAAAGATTGAAAGTATCATAAAACTTAAAAAAGACAAAAAAAAAAAAAAAAAGTAATAATAAAATAATAATGTACTAAAAAAATGTATAATAATAATACATGGGTTTACATTAACATTAATATCTAAAAGAACTATAACAAAAATTAGGAAATAATATTTACACATGCAACACACACTGTAACACTTGAGTTTGGGAATATTACATAAATAAATCGAATTCACATGTTAATAAGAGAGATTCTTGCGATAAAAGACTTAAAAGAATTGAATTATTTTACCTATATCAACAAGGTATACTTCTTTTCTGTGGCTCAACCGTAGAAACTTTACAATTAAGCGTGCTTAGCTTAGAGTAATCATTTATTGAGTGACTTTCTAAGAATTTTCCTACGATGCATGTGAGTAAGGACAAAACAGGCTAAAAGAATTAATGTTTGTATGTGAGGATAGTCTTCATTCTTAGAAGCACTTTAATGCTAGTTAACGTGATCGGGTCGCAGAGAAATGTTGGGCCACAAATGGGCCGAATCGGAATTCCATAGCCGATCCAAATGCGTGAATATTAATACATCACTAGTGTCAACTGAGCTATATATGACGATCCAACTTCGTTGTTTTTGCAAAGCGATCGTGAGACACCTGCTCTAACTCGGCGAGCACGTTGGCAAACGAAAATCGTAGAACAGGTGGCACAACGAGTGCAACCTCTATCATGAGCCTTGTGAAAAAGAAGTTTCAAGAAATCATACCCTCTATAATACATATTGAACCATATTTGACGTGACCATGACAATATGCTTACTTTGAATGTTTCCTAATATACTAAATGAACATATGATTATTTTTTCTAACAATTTTTACATATGAAAGTACATAAGAAGGTAAAAATATCAAAAGTTTAAATTCTCAACCTGATAAAATTAAAAAAATGGAGTAAAAAATCTTACATATAATCATAAGTACAAAGAAAAATGATGAAGATTAAATAAATTAGGAGATCATTAGAAAAGCATTTATCCATAATGATTTTTTTTTTTTTTTTTTTGATCTTTTCAAAATGAAATTTCTAATATTGAAATAATTAGAAAAACATTTGAGATGAAGAAGAATGAGATAAAACGGGAAGTCCCCAATGAGCAGAGAAGATGATATTAGGACATACATCTTCAACCTTCAATCTCTTCGCAATCTCTTTTATTCTTCTCGACAACAACATCAAAAAAGATGGCTTCAAACTAAAACTTGAAAACCTCATACGACGATACAATCGAAAACCCTTCATTCCTCTCTTCGATATGATTTTCCTAAGCCATCCCCGTTTTCTCCTTCCCGACATATTACAATTAGCACTACACAGCTTCTCATACTGATATCCTCCATTGGCAGTACCAGCAAACTCTAAGAACTTCATTAAATTTCTTCAAGAAAGCTAAATTTGTTGTAGTTTTTCGAATTTCTACTCGAAAAATGTTGATATCGCGTGAATAACAAATGATGCCAATTGGTAACAAAGAAATATTGAATCAAAGGAATTGATAAAAAAAAATTCCCCCTCACATGTTACAAATTTCTAAGCTTCAAATTTATAGAGTGAATGGTGAGGCTCCCCTAATATGAGTATGAGTTGTAAATCTAACATTAAAATATTATTTTAGTTTTTTTTTTTTTTTTTTTTTTGAGAGAGAATCTTTGTTTAGTTTGGATTGATTTTATTTTCAAATATCAAATTTTTAGTGTAATTTCAATAATGCTAAGAATAATTTTTAGAATATGTTTTTAGTCTATTTTTCTTTCAAAACTAATTTTTCGTATCAAAATTTTAAAAATGTGCTCGTGTTAATTTATTATTGTATTAAAATTATTAAATCTATTTTAATTAAAATCTAATTAAATTTACTGTATTTTTTTTTAATATCACTAGCCAATAATAACTAGAATTTATGAATTCAAATCTATATCGACCATAAATATTATTAGTTAATAATAGTTAAAATAAAACAAATGTGTTAGAATTTCCCATTAAAAATGTTAATAGATCTTATAGAAAATTACTCATTTTTATTTATTTTTAGATTGAAAACATCATATTAATCTAAAAAATGTAATATGAAAATAGAAATATTAATTTTTTTTTTTTTTTTTTTTTCACATGTGAATATTTAAATGTGTATAGAGTGGCTGCTATATAATTTGTCTTTACTGTTAAAATTCAAAGGAAGAATATTGAATGGCATGTGCAATGATAGTTGTGCATGTTAGGTTAAAAAGGCATATAGCCAATCATTGGGAAATGCAAGAGAATAATTTAATTTTGTGCTGCTTAATTAGCTACATTTTTTTAATTAATATGAGAGATCTACCAGCCTCTTTATTTAATTCTTTTATTTTTTAACTTTAATTATTGTGATTTTTTATAATGCTTTTCCAACTTTGACCCCTACTCTCCTACTCTTCTCATTTTTTAACTTAAAACTGTTATTTTTGTTCCTATATTTGTATTTGTTTTTTCTTTTCTCCCAATTTTATATTCATTTTTTAACTCTCTTTTAACTCATTATTTATATTTTAAGAAAAACAAAGCATAACTCAAGGTATGTGGTATAACATTGTAATCGAGTAGTTTCGTGTGCACCAAATGGATCAGTGACGAAGTGATTTCATTGTTTGGTGTTATTCCAATTCAACATCAACGTCACGGATTCGATCCGTAAAATTAATATTAGCTCTCAATTTATTTGAGAGTAACAGACGCCCCTATGTAAGACTTGTTATCCCATCCCCTTCCCCAGTAAAAAAGAGAGTAGTTTCATGAATTCAAAAAATAACAAAAAAAAAATCTCAAACACATATAACCATTGAAGTAAAGTAGCCATAAATGAAGAGTAAGAATTTTTTATAAAATAAAATGGGCTACTTTTTATAGTTCAACTACTATTGGAGAAGGTAAATTGAAAACCATGATGTCTCTAAACTATAATAACATCATCAATCTATTAAAATATAAAATTAGCCTAACTAATTTTGATATAGAACTAAAATGAAATATCATTGAAATGACATTAAAAAAATGTAATTTGAAATACATATGAACTAAATAAAAACTTCATCTATCGAAGGGGTGATGGTGCAGTAGTTTCATTGTTCGGTGTTATTCCAATTCAACACCAGCGTCATGGTTTCGCTTTTGAAAATCGATATTTGATAATCAATTTATTTGAAAGTAATAGTGTCCTCTATGTAGGGTTTGTGGTCCGTCTCTCCCAATTTGTATTAAAAAAATTTAAAAAAATAATAAAAATTAAAACTTCATGTTAACCCTTAAAAAATGCATTTTTCTCTATTTTTTTCTAAACTAGCATCATCTATATTAGAACGAAAAAGCATAGAATTTACAGACTTAAATTTGATAATTGCAAGAGTAGATTAAGAAATAGCCAGAAATAATACCATTCTAATCATATAATAAAATACCCAATGTAAATTCAAACTAGCTATATCTATTTTATATTATTTGCAAAGCTTGTTTCATAAATTATATGCTCACTCATAAATTGTATACTCACTGGGACATTTCAAACCTTATATGTAACTAAATCCATGATTGGCAACATGTATGACAGTAGCTTAGTGACATTAGAATTCACCTAAGAATCAAGTGGTCATACCTTCGAGCATCATTGTAACTTCAAAAAAAACATTAATTAATTAGTTTGTTCTCAACAAATAAAACTTTTTTTTTCTAATATTTATCTATATACATTATAAATAATAAAAATGTATACAATATAATTCTATGTTTATACCTCAATGTGGTAGCGGGAAATGGGCCAAGGCTGGCGACGAGGGTGGGGATCGTAATCCCCGCTCCGTCCCTGTTTAGTCGATAGGAAGAAAAGTCTTTCCACTCACTCTTCCATGCCTCACAAAATCGGGGATTAGAACGGATATCTGCAGTTTAAATAGCATCTCTATATCAAATCCTAATTTATAACAAATCATAATAATGTATATATACAACCCATCATGAACAGAAGAAACACACCATCACCTGCAACTTTCTGTTTGCCGCAACTCAAACAAATGAAAGGTAAAATATCTATTTGTATCTCTATCTTTGCGTGTCGAGTTTTCATACACTGTCGTCATTTGTTTCTTGCCTGTCACCTCGTTGTGGTTTCGTCCACTGCAGCAACTTTCGAGGGATAACTCGACACATCCAAGTCGATAAGGGACATGTCATATGGCTTGGACAAAGAGTTTGAAGCATCCATGAGAAGAGATGACTTCATTGCATTGGAACAAGCTGGTTCGAGGACTGAATCAGAATTCTGAGTACTTGAACTAGACGAGACAGTGGAAAGTTGAATGTCGTTTATCTTGTTTCCAAACATGTGTTTGTTTCTACTGACGGCGTCCATCTCGGAGCCTGTAGGCACAAAAGTGTGTGATCGATACTCCCTCGTTCCTTCGTCACCACTATCACTATGATTATAAAGAACGTAATGGTGATAAGTCGACGCAAACTGCAAAAGAAATGTGGTTAGGACAATGAACAATCCACCAAAGAGATACACAAAAACCAACTCTCGAAGAAGCTAACTCGAAAATTATATCAAGGCTCACCTGGTGGACTGTGTCGTGGTAAAAGTCGTTTAATTTTACGGCATGTGTGAGACTTCCAGTGAGACCGTACGATCCGCCAATATTAGCTCCTGCATATTACTTGGACTCGGTCGACTCTTTGGAGAGTCCTGACCTCCACGACCAACCCACTTGAAGGTAGAATAAGGGACAAGAAGGACATCAGAGCATATACCTACGAACAAGAAAGCACTTTAAGGATTTACTAATAACGTATTGCAAAAAGGTAACAAAAAAGAGAAGAAAGAATGGAAAAAAGAACACATAAAGATCTTGATGTAGCCTAGGTCCCAAAGAGAATAATTCTCCGAGAAGTCTAAAACTCAAATCTTTATTAATGAATGAATAGCTATCTAATACATGCGAGAAGCTATGCATTTATAGGGTCTAGGGAAATAGCTAACTATTATAGTAAACCTAAAATATACGTATTTCAATTTACATTAAATTTACTATTAAATTATTTTACTCGGAAACTTGGAGTATACGCTCCTTTAAACCTGAGGCACCACTGACATGTCCCTAGGCTCTAACACCATGATACATTAAAGAAATGGAGACAACGGGAAGTGTCTACAAATTAATGTCACAAGCGACCATACAGTATTATATTGAAAATAAGCAACACTAAAATTCAAAATTAAGGAGCCACGAGATGCTGTGAAAAGAAGAGACGAAAGAATAGCATATTATGGCAACAGTAGTGGCTTGTTAGTCAGATATATTTTTTGTTGTCAGATTTAACCATTGTAATTTATGAACACAACTTATAAATTTTTCAAGTTTTCGGTTCTTCGAGCATCGTTTCCAACTTGTTATGCACGAATGCACCAATGGTTAATGTTGGAGATTGTTGGAATACTCACCTTGTGGCAAATGTCCCACATTGATATGGTGGAGGTTCTTCAACATATATATAAGATAGAGTGGGCTACTTCTCTCATTGCCAATTGGTTTTGAGATGGATGCTCACACTATCTAGTTTCTAATATGGTATCAGAGCTCCAGGTTATTAGACCCTCAAATATTTCGAGGACCCAAACCTAAGCGGGCAAAATACTTAAGCGGGCATTTCATGATCCAAAGTGTTGGATCCGACCCAAGCGAGTGAACCAAAGCGGGTACTGTTTCGGTCAACAAATTCGAATCTAGTCCAAGAAGGCTTTCCCTAAATGGTGCCATCTTGAGGGGCCATGTTGGAGATTGTTGGAATACTCACCTTGTGGCAAATGTCCCACATTGGTAAGGTGGAGGTTCTTCAACATATATATAAGATAGAGTGGGCTACTTCTCTCATTGCCAATTGGTTTTGAGATGAATACTCACACTATCTAGTTTCTAATAGTTAACAATCATTCTTTTCCACTTCGGTCTTTCTACTTAAATAAGGGAAAGACTCTTTATTTAGACAATTTTCACTCATATCCCTCTCTATTTCCCTTGTGAACATAGAAGAAGCCATGCTTGTAGTGACATATTTGGATTGAAAATACATAAAAATGGCATTTCAAGGAATGAGAAAAGTGTGGCAGTATCTTCCTTCTAATACTCATTCCAATATATCCATTGGGACTTTTCGCTGCAACTTTTTTTAATTATCTGCAAGTGTTTGAGCAAGATGAGGCATGCCTCTCAAGGAACAAAACAACCACCTAATTCTGCTACCTTTGGTTGATAGGAAAACTCGCAGTAGATTAATTTTTACATAGCTGGTCTCCGTGATTGAACACATAACTTCTAAGCACTTCATTATTTACAAGACTCGCACTATCTTTAGGTTCAATTTGAATCCTTCTAATTTTCTCACTATTTTGGTTGTGATTACCCCTTATTTATGCCATGATTTTTTTTATAGGAAACAAAACAATTTTATTGATCTTTCTTTTCGATAGGAAACAAACCATTTCATAGATATATCAAAGGGTTACAAAGAAGTTAGATGAGGAAGAAAAGGGAGCAAGAGAGGAAGAAGGTTCCCAACAACTACGTTGGCAGGCAATTTCATTGATTGTTGAAAGTATTACAGAATACCTATTAAACGAATGATAAGGGAGAGAAAAACAAAAAAAAAAAGGGAGAAGAAGAAGAAGAAGAAAAGCGGCTAATCAATGGGCAAATACATAAGACAAACCAAAATTACAAGTCAAGACACCAATTAGGATAGATAAAGCTCTCAATAGAGATGAAGAAACAACAGGAAGTTATGGTGAGGCTTGGAAGTATCAATAATGTTCAAAAGAAGTTCCTCTAATTTTAGTAGGTGGGGCCAGCAATCTGCCATGACTGTGAGCTTCTACTGAATTTCTGTTATTTTCTTTCATGAAAATGGAGTAGTTATTGTAATAACAATAAATATAAAAATAAACTAACATTAATAAATAATTTTTCCTCCCTAAGATAATTGTTCAAGCTCTTCTCTGTGAAATGGCCACTTCAAAAGAGCAGCGTTTACTTTTCATATATTTCCTATGCCTGGACATCCTCAACCAAGGGTGAAAGAAGCCTAAACCTAGCCAGCTAAATTGCATCCCCTTTCATTATCAACCTTACCCATTGAAGTTTCTGGAATTTCTCCAAGATCTAATGCTTATTCGATGGAATTTAGTACAAAAGAAAATACATAAGAATGATGGCTAAAACATCTTAAAAAAGCAATACAAACTGCCCTCTCCCACTTTTGAAACATATAGTTAAGCCAACTTCTTCTGGGATCAGAAGTTCGATTCTTGTGACTTACCAACAAGAGATGCAACCGAGATGCCCTCCTCAGAGCAATAAGATACAAGGTCCAAGAAATCATACTAGGTAAAGAACAGGAAAAGCAAACAAAATATGAATACGATCATAAAAATTGTCAATAATTCATGAAATTAAAGCTTCAAACATGCATACCATCTCGGTAGCAAAGGAACATGATATGGTTGTGCATAAATGAGAGATACGTGATGTTCAGAGCCATCAGTCATGAACATGTGGATAAAGAAGAATTCAAAGGAAACCAAAACAAAAAGAGCCAAAGAAATTTTCTGAACTACAATGAAACGCGAGGAAGGGAAGCAAA
Source organism: Cyclanthera cordifolia (assembly GCA_037832605.1). NCBI lineage: Eukaryota > Viridiplantae > Streptophyta > Magnoliopsida > Cucurbitales > Cucurbitaceae > Cyclanthera > Cyclanthera cordifolia. The sequence goes on along the minus strand of JBBMEG010077085.1, from coordinate 3,416 downwards.
ACTAACCGGGACCATAAAGATGATCCGCACGATGTATCTCTGGTAAGTAGGCTCCGTATAGTTCAAAAGATGCCGGTATATATGAAAGATTGCCAAAGCAATAGCTCCAACGGTGCAAAAAAACGCAATAATACTGAAGTAGATAGGAATCACTTCCCCCATTCTGAAAAATGATTACCAAGGCATAAGCACAAATCATCAGCATGATCAAAATTAGTAGTAATGCATGAAGGGAATCGTCGTGGAATGGCCTAGTCGTCAAAAGTGTCACAAACTCGCAAATAACTAAAAGGTTATGACTTAAGAGTTCGATTAATGGCAGTCACCTACTTAATAAGTAATTTCTTATGAGTTTCTTGTTATACAAATAGTATAAGATCAGTCTCGTAACAAGAATTGCGATACACATAACCTCGTCCAGGCACTCTCGAAAATCATAAAAATAAATAGTAATGCGTGAAGGGAAGACAATTTACGAACAATAAGACACGTTAAACGGGAAAAAAAGAACACCCCACTTGCCTGTTCCTACTTTAGAAGACTGAACTCAAAAACAAGGAGAATATTTACAGAAACCCTAGTCTGCCACCAAGTGAAGAACTAATTGAAGGCAGACCCAGACGGATTCATCAACGGGTCAAGCAAACTAAGGCTACTGAACACTCGGTGCATTTGGCATAGCATCGAAAAACCTAACAGAATTTGACAAACAAATTGAATGAGAACTCGTACGAAACGCCATTAGTTGAATTTTCTTTTTTCCAGGTAATATGAGAAATCGATAGAGAAGCATTACCTTAAGGGGAGATTGAAAAGTATTACTCTGCAGCAAGCGGATCTGGCGGCGGATGAACAACTGACCTTTGCAAATTCAAATTCAAATAATAAAATCTGAATTTGGTCCATGGGTTTTAAAGAAAGTTCTAGACTAATGGGGCCCAGCTATACTTAAAGCACGATTATCTGCTAATTAATTATTCTATAATTATTAACATCAATTTTAACTAATCTAAATTATCATTAACTCTCTTAATTCGTTTAATTTCACTTTTTTCTATGAAAGCAGATACACTTAAAACAATATTTAAAATTAATATTTTCCATAAATATTTGTTTTAAATAGTTATAAGTAATTATTGCTTTCAAAATTTTGTCTACATATAATTTTAAAAAATATTTAGAATGTGTATTTATATTAAATATTTAAAAGTAATTATCACAATCGAAAGCTTCTTTATACAAATCTTTTAAGAATATTTATAACGAAAATTTATTTTGAATATTTAGTAAATAATAATTAATGTTGACTTGAAAATTTCGGTCAATCATAAATTGCTACGCCATTATCTCAAATTTAATGACAAAATCAAATTAATTATTGCGACAATATTTTTCAAAATTGAATTAGATCAAAGGTTTGTTTTATTTTGAAATTTGGTCGAAATTAAATAAGAACCGAGTTTATTTTATTGCCCCATGCCCGTGTAAACAAGTACAATGAGCCAAGCCCAAGGCTCAAACCCAAAAACTCATCAAAGCACAAGGTCCATGGATTTGAAACTCTAGAGAGAAGCGTTCCTTCATTTTCATGATCCATCAATTTGAAACTCTAGAGAGAATTTCTCCAAATTTATAAAGATCAAACACGCTTTTTTAAGCTAAAAGGCACTTCGAAGGTGGAACGATTTTATAAACAAGTCGCTCGACCACGAAGATCGATCAATTAGTCATCCGATCAACAAATCAAAGATCAATCATCCAAAGCAGATAAACAAATCAACGACCGATCTCACGCAACAAATTCAAGTTTATAAACACGTGTATCGCTCTCATATTTTGCGGTGAAATCTCGTGTAAACAATTACAATAAAAAACTTGTTTTTATATATATAATATATTAAGAATATATAAAATTAACATTTATTTTAAATAGTTATAAATAAAAGTAATTTTTTTAAATGTTTTTTAGGTGTATTACTCCAAAATCACAAGATTTATAGACGTTAAAAAGTCACAAAAATTATTGATTTAAAAATGCACCAAGATAAAAACCAATTAGAAAGAAATTACTTTCCCTCACAACTTTACTTTAAAAGAATATTTGGACGTTTTTTTTTTTTTTTTTTTTTTTTGCAACATGGGTTAGTTCGAGTATTTAAATGATAAATTATTTCGAGTGAGTATAAATATTGATTGCAGTAATATCTCGTTTTGATGTGAATTTATGTAGTAATAACTTATTTGGATGTGGATTTTAGTGTAGAAGTTGCTCGTAATAGGTTATTTAGATGTAAATTTTGCAAACAAATAATAGGTAATAACTTGTTTGGATGTGAATTGTAATGGTGTGGTTGCGTGTGTACTTTTATTTTATTATATAAATGTACGCTTTTTATATACAAATTTATGTTAATCTATATATAATATAATATTTTCATTAATACTTGTCACTTCGTCAATTCTAATTATTATGTTTTGAAAGTTGTTTTTTCTAGTTTTCGTGTTATGGATTGAATAATTATTATTAACCCATTGGATGTTGAATTATTACTTATTAGAAGACTATTTTGATTTTTTTTTTTTGTTATGCATTATATTTTTAAATATCTTAATTCCATGTAAATTGATTTGTCTAATAAGTTCGAAGCTAACTTTAATCGAAATTAAATTTAATAATATCTTGTTGTATATGAAAACTTTGTTGATTTAAAGTTTAAGTTAAAAATTTAATGTAAAAAAAATGTATTTAATGTCATGTGACATAAAAAAAAATATTAAAAACACAAAATTTGTCAATTTAAAGTCATGATGTGGCTTGATATAATTTGTAAAAATAGTGCGGAGGTAATATCATAATTCTTATCTTATGTGTTATTGACAAAATTAACACGTGTTTATATTTTTCAGAAATATGTTTATATTTCCCATTTGATTGTATTAAAACGGTAAAGATTATCCAAATTAATTTTATTAATAAATTTCAAATTTATTATACATACTAATTTTGTAACCTTTTATTCTATATAAATATAATGTTAATTGCGAAATTCATAATAATTTATGTTTGTATCAATAACGAGGTGAAGAATTGAATTCATAAATCTTTCGATACACGAGTACATATTAATGTCATAAATTTTATAAGGTTGTGTATACATATCAATAAAAAATCATATACCTCAAATTTTTATTTTATCTAATAAATAGATCTAATATAATCCTTCATTTAACTAATAATACTGGACCCAAAACGAAGAGTTATTTAAGTAATTATAAATGTTATTTGAGCAATTAAAAACAAGCAGTTATTTTGAGTAATTACCATAAATTGTTTAAATGTTGTTGATGCCGAAAAATGGTCAACGGTCTATCCACAGTACTATTTGTTTAGTAGAGGACGAAAGACCTGCAAAACA
>JBBMEG010077074.1:0-12230 GCA_037832605.1 Cyclanthera cordifolia | reverse complement strand
GCCGGACTCAACCGACCAACTTCTAGTAGGCGCAGCTCCGGGGGGCCTTGATGACTTTTTCGTTGCTTTCCTTTTACTTAAATCCTTTTACTTTGCATTCTTTACTTTTTCTTCTAGGTTTTAACCCAGGAAATTTTTGACTTTGAATGAAATAACAATCTTTTTTCCTCTACTTCTCAATCTTGCATACCCGCAATTTAAGTTTATGAAGTAATCAATATACTTAAATTAAGATAGCTTTTTGAAAGAAAGAGAAAATTTCACTTTACTTCATTACTAAACAACTTGAATTACATTCTATTTAACGTACTTTTTCAAGCGTTATGTACCTCAAGAATGGAGGATCTTATTCCAGTCCATGTCTTCGAGGCAGTAGGTAGTGGGTGTGCCATTTTGGCGACCAGGTATGGTCCTTCCCAAATTGGCACTAGGACTTCACTGTTGAGACCTTTGGCATCTGGCATCACCCTCCTTAGCACTAAGTTGCCAACTTGGAAGCAGTTTACCTTGACTTAGAAATTGTGGTACTTGGTAGTTCCGCCTTTGGACAGAGCCACCCTTATATGGGTTGCGTCCTTTTTTTCTTCTAGGAGATTTAGACTAATCCGCCGCTGTTGGTCATTTTCAGTAGGGTCAAAAGACCTTACTCGCATGGATGGAAGTCCTACCTCGACCAGAATCACTGCTTCGCCTGTTGACGACCTAGGTGTAGTGCGGTACGCCCACAACACTTGCTAGTTATGACCTCGGGCGACTGCTTCAAGATGGCAGCAAACCTCTGGCACTTTTCGCATGCTGGAGTATCCTTCATGACAACTTCGGCCATGGTCGGCCAAAAGTAGCCTTGCCTGACTAATGTCTTGGCTAGGGACCTTGCCCCTTCACTGTTGCCATGGACGCCTTCGTGCACTTCCTTCATTGCATAAGTGCCCTCGCTAGGGTCTAAGCACCTAAGAAGAGGTAAAAAGTACCTCTTCCTGTACAGTTTATTCCTTTGGACCACGTACTTGGAAGCTTTGACTTTAAGTCATCGGACGTCCTTTTTGTCATTTGGCAACTTCCCATCCCCTAAGTATTCAAGGAAGGGGTCATCTAGGTTGTCAGCAAGATTTCCTAGGATCTCGGTCGGCACGGTTCTGGCCACCTCAGTTTCGTAGGTGGCAACTAACTTTTCCAAATCATCAACTTTGGCATTTTCGGACCTTGGTACTTGCTTTACTTGTACCTCCACATGTGTTGTTATGTAGACACCCTCACCTGGAACGTCTTCTTTTATCAGCCTTTTACTTCAGGGGCTCTTTACCACGCCCCGTAGGGTTATGTGGTAGCATTCACTCGAGGACACCTATAAGGCATCGTTGTGCGGCTGGTGCAGTGCTGCAGCCTCAGCAGCAGTGAAACCCAGTTACTCGTCCACTGCTTCCATTATACACACTTCTTCACCCCTTAGGGTGCCTCTGGCCTACCGTAATTTGTCCTTCCGACTTTGGTTGAACTCACCCCCAGCCGGTCCTCCGATAATGGTTCTAACTTCCGGAGGTGAAGGTGACTTTTTCCCTCCCCTTTGCTTGTTAGGGGACTGTGACTGCGTCCAGCGAGACTTCTTAGTCCTGGACCCGATCCTCTAATGGACCAAACATTCTTTCCTCCGATCACTACCGCCCATTCGAAGTCGCTCGGCCGGTCTTCGGTATAGGGAATGTTTCTTTCTTGGCGCCTCCGTGGCTGGGGTTTTCCCTTTGGAGGGGTCCCGGACCAACGTGGCTGTTTTTTCGGCTACAACCTTTTTCTTGGTAGGCTGTAGGTGCATCGCCTCCTACGGTTCCTGTTGTTTCCTAACTGGTCTTGGAGGAGACAAAGTTGGGCCATCCAAGGTTGTGCCTTGTCTCCATCAGCCTCCTTTGGCGTTGGTTTGAGCAGCTCCCTGAGATCCGCTCCTAAGTCTGATCCCGTTGTACGGGCACTTGGAGTTTTTGAGGGATTGGGGGTGGATGACCCCTGCGTGGTACCCCTTGGCTGGCTACCTTGGACTGATTGCGTCCGAGAAGACTCCGCCATTTTGGATCTGATCCTTTGGTGGACCGAATGCTCCTTCCTTCGGTCATTACCGCCCAGTCAAAGTCACTCAACCGGTCTTTGGTGCTAGGAATGCATCTTTTTTGGTGCCTCCGTGGCTGGGGTTTTCCCTTTGGCAGGATCCCGGACCAACGGAACTGTTTTCACTGCCACAACCTTTTTTTTGGTAGGCTATCCTTACCTGAGCCGGAGGTGGTTGTCAGAGCAACTTCACCAGGCGGCTCAAATTCTTCGCCTTTCCTTGCACTCGTTTATACAAAGCAATGAACTTTGGATCATCACGTTCCGGTTCTTGCCCAACTATCGTACCCTCAGGATCCGGGTGGTTTTTCGACATGAACGACGTCATTTCCTCTAGAGGCAGTCCTCCTCGGAGTGTGCTCGACGTCCGATTCTCCATCGACATCGTGGTTGTGGCCATTCTCAACGTTCCAAATTTTTTGCAGGAAAATGGTTTGGATATTCGCATTTTAGGTAGAACACTCTTGTCCCCACAGACGGCGCCAAGTGTTGATGCCGAAAAATTGTCAACGGATATCCACAGTGAATTTGTTTAGCTGAGGACGAAAGGGCCTGCAAAAAAGTGAATTTTAGGGCACACCGGTGTGGTGTGAGGAGACTTCATTTGGAATTTAGTGATAAAGGGAAACTCATTTTCATTAAAAATAACATGACGGGAGATGTAGAAACGACCAATGGAACTAAGACATTTAAAACCTTCATGAGAAGTACTATGGCCAAGGAATACACATTTGGTGTTATGATATTGAAACTTGTGGGATTGATAAGGTCGTAAACACGGGAAGCAAGCACAACCAAAAACATTTAAAAGAGTGTAATCAGAAAGACAATTAAAAGCTTTTTCCCAAGGAGATTTTAGATGAAGTATAGGTGTGGGGAGACAATTAATAAGATAAACAGCGGACGTGAAAGCATCCCACCAAAACCGGAGCGGCAAGGAAACAATTGTAAGTAAAGTAAGTCCCGTTTCAACAATGTGCCTATAATTTCTCTCAACTATACCATTTTGTTCACTAGTATAAGGATAAGAGTGTCGAATCAGTATTCCATGGTCATTTAGATAAAAGGAAAAGCTGTGAAATTCACCTCCCCAATTAGTTTGAAGGGTTTTAATTTTAGTACATGTTGATGCCGAAAAATGGTCAACGGATATCCACAGTGAATTTGTTTAGCTTAGGACGAAAGTGCCTTCAAAAAAGCGAATTTTGAGGCACACCGGTGTGGTGTGAGCCACAGGGCCTCCGATGCCTAAGTAACAATACAAATTTAGGGAGAGTAAATTAAAGCACATAGAATGGTTTAAGGGTACTTAGCTTAGGATTTGCCCCTTGAAAGGGAGAAATGACTTAACTTTTATAGCAGTTGGAATCTTAACAGCTGCAGCTCACTTATGGCGATATAATGGTCGGACGTTAGAAACGTCCATCATTAAGCAGGGTATGAATACCGGCATAACTCTTCCGAGTCTTTCAAGATATTTTTAGCTTATAACAGTACAAAATTTGTTTTCAGACATGTTTTTAAATTGAATGAATGCTTTAAGGGCTTTACTTTTTAGTTTAAGGGGATAGATAGATGTAAAACGAGTAAAATCATCAATAAAACTAATGTAATATCGAAAGCCAGCAGTGGATGGTATAGGCGAAGGGCCCCATATGTCACAGTGAACGAGTTCAAGCATGCTAGATGTTCGTGTGGTAGATTTTGAGAAAGGAAGTTTATGTGTCTTTCCATATTGACACGCATCATAGAAGGAAATACTTTCATTACTAAGATTACGAATATTACACGAGTTTAACACTGTATGAATGACTTTAGTAGAGGCATGACCGAGTCGTTGATGCCAAACAGACAACGACTACTTACAAGACTTAGAAAAGAAAACAATAGGACTCATAGTCTTTGTTGATGTAGTTAACACAGAGGATAGGTGAGATTCACTGACAACTCTGGTTTTATTTGGATGGAAGGGAGCTGACGAGACTGGGGAAAATCAAACTCATAAAGGCCATTTTTAAGTGTTCCTTGCAGCATCACCTTCTCTGCAGTCAACTTAGCAATACTAAAAAGATTTCGTTTAATATCAGAAACATGGAGTAAATCACGCAACAATACAAACACCTTAGGCAGTTAAGTGGATTCCACCATTTTGCTACCAATATTTTTAATCTGCAGCTTACTTCCATTACCAACTAGAAGAGAATTCTTACCAGTATAGTCATTTAGGATAGATTATTCAGGTCAGATGTAACGTGGTTAGTTGCACAACTGTCTGCTAACCATCGTGGATCATTGACAACATCCGGGGTTGCAAAATAGGCCATGTTGTTGCTCCTGTTACCTGTAGAATTTCCACCATTTCCACTTGTATTGTAAGTGTTATTGAAATTCTCATCATACCTTAGGTAGCAGTACTGTATAGTATGTTCGTTCTTTCGACACAGGTGACAAAAGGGCGACGATGGACCACCACCTTGTCGTCCCCTGCCTCTTCCTCGACTAGATCCTCGAGAAGAGTTGGACGCAGGAGCATTCTGTTCACTATTGTTTCCTCCATTACTTGAAAACTAACCTCTGTCTCCATAGCCCTTATTTTGACTGCGAAAATTACCGTGACTTTGTTGATGGACGAAATTAGCCAATGGGTCCCCTGTTTCAACAGTGACAGACGGACTATACCGAGCTAGAGTGCCTTCAAAAGTGATCAAGGTTGAGCTGAACTCCAACCATGATTCAAAATCTTTGCTCTCAACAGTACAAACCACAGGGATATAATCTACATCTAATCCAGCCAATACAAAAGAGATTAGGTCATCAAGAGAAACCGAATTACCTGCTAATTTTAGACTTTCTGCTGCTTGTTTCTTGACTGAGAGATAGCCATTCATCTTCATTGTCCCTTTCTTAGTGTTCTCAAGAACACTTCGTAGCTGATTAACCCTGGCCTTGCTTGAAGCTCCATAAAATTCTTCTAAGACCTTCCAAACTTCGCTAAGGTTTCATAATCAACAACATCAGTAGCAATCGATAGAGTCATTGATCCAAAAAGCCATCCACATAAGACTTGATTAATAGAGTTCCATTATTCTAGGGCTGGGTATGTGCAGATGCCAACACTCCATTGCAGGACATAGACGAACCTTCAACCATTGGCTCTAATACTAAGTTGAGATTAGAAACAGACTGTGAGCAGAGAGAAGAAGAGAGTAAAATAAGATGAGGCAATTTGTTATTAGAAATGGGCAAGAACGATTCCTCTAAATAATAGGAGAAAATAACAAATTGTAAAGTACAATAGCCAATAGAAAAACAGGCATAACAATACAATTGCCAGCAAATACAAAACGACAAACTAAATCACCAATATACAGCCAATATACTGAAACGAATAGAAACAAATAAAATGCTCTTTAAACGACGTCGTTGAGGATTGTTGTTGGTCTAACACACATGACTTGTTTATTTTATTTCATTAGTTTATAAACAAAACAAACAGAATTTGAATTCTATAAATAAACAAGTACAAACAAAAATCAAGAGAGAATAGTAAGTATATAATGTTTCTTTGAGAAACTATGCCATGATAAAATTCAAAAGAGGAAGAGAATGAGAATGAATGTGATTTACCTATTAAATAAGATGTGAACCCTTGTTTGGTCAACCACAATGCATGCTTGAGTCATCTTCCAATTCTCTCTTAACCTCTTCTTGTTTCTTTGACATGACTTGTTTGTTTCTTGGATTAGTTCATACACAAACCATTATGAAATTGAAGTCAATAAGTAGTAATTAGAAACTAAAATTCAAATTACAAAAGTAATTTTATCGGTTTTAAGAAACTAAAATTAAAAAGATTAAGAGAACAAATTCATTTACCTCTTGAATTGGATGCTGATTTATGTTTGGTCAACCTCTATACATTGTTAAGTAACCTCCTTATTCTCTCTTTAACTCTTTGTCGTTTCCTTCACATGACCTATTTGTTTGTTGGATTACATCATACACAAACACATAGAAATAGAAGTCTATATATATGCTAATGATTTTTTGAAACAAAATATCAAAATAGAACGAGAATGAATTTGCTTGCCTCTTGAATTTGATATAAACCCAAGTTTGCTCAACCAATATATAAGCTTGAGTCATCTCCATATTATCTCATAACTTCTTGTTGTTTTTTTCATATGACTTGTATATCTAGATCAATTCATGCACAAATCATAAAAAAAATTGAAGTGAATAATTAAACAACTACTAACTAGAGTTCAAATGAGAAAAGTAAGTTTATGGCTTTTGAGAAACTAGAATAGAAGAGAGAAAGAGAATAACTATCCATGCTTGACTCATCGACTTATTCGGTCTAAAGTCTTTGCTTTTTCTTTCAAATAACTTGTTTGTTTGTCTAGATTAGAAACGCACAAAACATAAAAATTGAAGTCAATAAGTATGAAAATAAAACTAATAATCAAAACAAAAAAGAAAATTCAAGGCCTGTGAGAACTTACATTACTTTGTGAAAACCATTAACCTTGGTATCTTCATCCTTGTTCAAACTTTCTTTTCTACTAACTCATTATATGTTGAATTTCATGAAGTCGACAAAAAAAATCGTACGTAATTCAATAAGAGTATTGAATTAAAAAAATGAAGAGAGAAAGAAAATTCATAAATGAAACTTGATATATTTCTCCTTCTTTAGAAAAAAAGAACGAGTTAATTCATTGCAAAATAAAAGGAAGAAGGAGAATATGGTTAAGGATATGAACACACTCGCATCAACCAAAGGATGATTGGTCGATAAACCAAACTTCCAGTCATTTCTTGATCACAAGAAAAGACACTTTAATAGATAATCGTAAAAAAAAAAGAGAGAAGGAAATGGATATTGGGTCTTGGATTTAGGAAAGTGTCATTCACGTGGTATCAACCAATTAATGGTTGAAGTACAAACCATTGGGAAATGGTTGGGGGAAGCTAAGTTGTTCTAAATCTTCTAGACAACTATAAGGTCCACTTGAAAGATGTAATGAATGTTCAAAAGCGAAGAAGATTCCTCTTTAGGTGTTCTTTGTAAGAATGGGAGAAGTTATGTTGATGAACATGATCTAAATCATGAAAAAAGAAAAACTAAACGTAATTGGTGAAACGGTATTTTGAATCCATGTTGTCATGAAGAACTTAAATGAATCTTAACATGTAACAGCCCGACTTTTAGCTCCATGATTTTAACAAGGTTAGTTTCGTAAATTTAGGCTTACCGGGAGTTGTTTTAATATTTATTTTTGGTTTATTATGGCTATTAAGGTTAATTCTCGGAAGTTGTAAAATCGAAATTCGAAAACTGGGGGTATTTTGGTCATTTTTAGCCCTAGGGGCATTTTTGTAATTTTTCCAGGGGTTTTTTGTCCTTATAAATAAAGCCAAAAACCTAATATTATTAGGTTATCATTATTCTGACAGCCGCCGACAACCTCTCCAAAATTCCGTGACCCTCAGCTGCGCCGCCGACAACCCTGACATCCAATCATTGCCGCCAGCCAATCAGACCTCTGCATTTCGTGCGCCACCGACAAGGACTGTCGTGTCAGCGCTGCTAGCAGATTTTGTCACCTCGGAAACGCGTGTCGACAGCTGCAACCAATCGCGAGAGGAGGGAGAATCGCGACGACCAATCAGCGTCTGCGACCGCCTCAACTGTGTCAGCGCCGCCTGTCGGTCTGCTCCCCACGTGCGCCAACAGCCACCGACACCGCCAGTTTTTCTCAGCTTCTCATTGGCCCGCGAAGTCCTAACCTGTTTCTGTCTCCCGAACCCAGATTTTCTGTCGCCCGAACCTGAAGCGACGAATCTAGCACTGTCACGTACGCCCGAAGCTGCAGAAGTTGTCTCCTGTGCATGAATTTCACACGCCGCCGTCACTGTTGCACGCGCCGCCGCCGCCTGTTACTGTTCCGGCCACGCGTCGCCACCACCTCGCCGGAAAATGTTCGGGTAGTGTTTTTTGAGTATTTTCGACGTTCCGACTCCATTTTGATGGTCTCAAGGCCAAATTCTCACTGTTTTGCACTGTTTACATTATTTTGCATAGTTAAGCTTGGAAAACGGTCCCGAGACGCGCAATTCGAACACAATAAAGGAACCCGGTATTCTCGAGCGAGGTAAGGGAAAATACTTGGCATTTTTACGAGTCTTTAAGCTGCCAAGTAGCACGTGTAGTTAGTTTACATTACGAATAGTGGATGTTGTATACCTTGCTTGCTGAATAGTTACGAATTATGTTATGGATATTCAATGTATCTTTATGATCACGATATGAGTACACCTATGAGTGAACAGCCCATTAGTAGACCCGGGAGTGGCATTCCCTAACTGGGTAGCCACGGATGTTTGTGATGATCACCCTAGAGACCCGGGAGTGGCATGTCCTTATGGGATAGCCCCGGAGTCATCTTCAATTCCCAGCAAGTAACTGATTTACTTGGGTCCTACAAAACTCCTGTGTGTGTTTATTATTATTTTCGACCTTATGTCTGAGTTGCATATGTCTGAATATATCGTTTCCGTTATGGAACGTTACTGAGTTTTATAACTCACCCTGTTCTCTTCTGTGGATTCCACAGGTACGCATGAACTCTACCAGGATGGCTGATCGGTGAAGCTGAAGGAACCATGGGCATGGGAAGTATGATGTCGGGTTATTTGTTATTGCTTCTTTTTTTTTGTTTAAGAACTGTGTCTTTAAAAACCATTTTCGATGCATGACCGTTTATCTCTGGATTTAGTTTTTATCTTAAAATGGGGTACCCGATACTTATTTTTGTACCAATTTTATTGATATTTAACGAAGCATTTATGCTTGCTCGCCTGAGTTTAAGGGTTATTTTTCAAACTTGCATGCCTGAGTGGAAGGGGGTTTACTCAGGATGGGTCGGGTCTTTACAGTTGGTATCAGAGCTCAGAGTCATAGATTCTGTAAACTAACTTACATTGTAAGTTGTTGAGTCCCATGGTTCTCAGCTGCCGATCATCATCAGGTATTCGATGAGTACTTCTTTAATAAATTATTTTAATCAGCATGAGTAGTTAGAAATAAATTCGAATGTTGCTCGTAATTTGTGGACTGTTATGCTATGTTGTGTTATCTTTAAGTAGATTTAAATTATTGAGCGAGAGGGACTGAGAGACCGAGTTTTCATTGCTGCCTAACGAAATGTCTGAGAGAATCACCCGCAGCAATGCCAGCCGCAATAACCATGGGGCCAGAGGAAGGGGAGCAGGAGCACTAGTTGCTCCTCGGAGGAATACCAGAGCAACTAGCCAGCCGGCCGGACCCTCGAACCCACCAGTTGGAACGACCTTGGTGCCCAGATTGACTATGGAAGCCATGGCCGCTATCTAGATGATGATCAAAGGCACTGTTCAAGAACTATTGCCAGCATTTCAGGCAGTTTCACAGCAACTGGTTGCCCCACCTAGAGCAGATATCTCTCAGGGGGTAGGTCCAGATGTTAGTGTTACTTCGGTGGCCCCCACTCGACCGCAGGAGCGTACCATAGTGGAGCAGAGTGATGACACGACGACGACCTTGGTAGCAGTGGGGCCGCATAAGACTAGAACTGTTCAAGGCGTTTCTGATAATATGAAGTTGATCAAGGACTTCGAGAAGTTTGATCCCAAGGAGTTTGATGGCTCTTCCATGGATCCATTGGTGGATGACACATGGATTGAAGACATGGAGGACCTGTTTGATAACATGGAGTGTTCAGAGGATCAGATGGTGAGGTGTGCAGCTTTTGTGATGCATGGCGAAGCGAAAACCTGGTTTAAGGAGGAGAAAAAGAGATGGACGCCTACTGATGGACCCATGGATTGGGCGCAGTTCAATACCGCATTCTATGAAAAGTATTTTATATAAGCAGATAGGCAGGACAAGATCAGCAAGTTTACCAGTATCCAGCAGGGTCGGGATTCTGTGGCTGTCTATGAGTTGAGGTTCAACAAGTTGGCCCACTTTGCTGAAGAGTTGATTCCCACTGACAAGCAGAAAATCAGGTACTTTGTGAACGGACTTCATATGGGACTGCAAGCGGATGTTATGGCTCATAAGCCGGTCACCTTTAGAGACTGTGTGAACTTAGCCAAGACCCTGGAGAGGAAATTTAGAGGCCAAGGGTACGGTCCTGACCAGCACCACCAAGGCTTCAAAAGGAAGTTTGAAACTTACAGGCCATCTGGGCATAGTATTTATCAAGAGAGGAAGCCTTACACCCAGGATGAGCAGTTTCGGGGTAGAAGATCAGAGTGGAGCCGACCTAGACCAGATCAGGGCAGTTACAGGCCGGAGCAGCATAGTTACAGACATGTGCAGCGCAGTTTTGTTCTTGACCGCCAGCATAGCCGCCGATCTGAGCCACAGCAGATTAGATCTGATTACCCACCGCCCAGACCAGTACAGCAGCAGCCTAGGGTAGGATCTTAGGTAGTGGAAGAATGCAGACAGTGTGGAAAAAGGCATAGAGAGCAGTGTAATGCAGCTCCTAGAGCATGTTTCAAGTGTGGAAAGCCGGGGCATTTTGTGAACAACTGTGTTTATAGAGGAGGTCAGTAGTCAGAGATGGAACCCCGACCAGCCAACACGCCTGCAACCATGTTGGCACAGCAGGAGGGCAGGGTTTTTGCCACCACCAGACAGGAGGCCGATGCTAGTGGCAGTGCGGTTACAAGTACTTTACCTATACTTGGTCACCATGCTTGTGTATTGTTTGATTCAGGCTCTTCACATTCATTTATATCTACTCATTTTGTGTTATCTGCTGAGTTTGAGTTGGAACCCTTGGGGTTCGAGTTGTTAGTAGCCACTCTAGCAGAAGTGAGCATGACAGCTTGTGAAAAGGTCAAGGCCTGCAAGCTGGTTATAGATGGTAACATTCTGGATGTTACGCTCGTAGTACTGTCTATGAGCGAATTTGATGTGATTATTGGTATGGATTGGTTATCTAAGAACCACGGAGTGATTGATGTCGACATAAGGAGGTTGTGTTTAGCCCGCCATCGAGACCTAGCTTCAAGTTTAAGGGGCGAAAGACTAGGGAATGTGTGAAGGTTATTTCGATGTTGAAGGCGAGTAAGTTGTTGTCCTCAGGAGCGAGAGGTTACCTAGCATCAATTTCTGGAGGGAAGGAAGCTAAGATGTCAGTTGACGCATTGCCTGTGGTCGGGAAGTTTGCAGACGTGTTTCCAGATGAACTACCAGGTTTGCCACGACCTCGAGAGGTTGATTTTTTCATTGAATTAGAGCCTGGTACCGTACCCATTTCGAAAACACCTTACAGAATGGCTCCAGCGGAGTTGAAAGAACTGAAGGTCCAGTTGTATGAGATGATTGACAACGGGTTTATCAGGCTGAGTGTGTCGCCCTGGGGTGCCCCAGTTTTGTTTGTTAAAAAGAAAGATGGGTCGATGCGCTTATGTATTGACTACCGAGAGCTAAACAAGGTAACAGTCGAGAATAGGTATCCGTTGCCCAGGATCGACGATTTGTTTGACCAGCTTCAAGGGGCATCGGTATTTTCCAAGATCGACTTGCGTTCTGGTTATCACCAGTTGAGAATCAGGGAGGAGGACATCCACAAGACAGCTTTTAGATCTCGTTACGGATACTACGAGTTTCTGGTGATGTCTTTTGGATTGACAAATACGCCTGCGGCATTTAAGGATATGATGGACAGGGTGTTCAAGGAGTTCTTGGATAAGTTTTTGATTGTGTTCATCGACGATATACTCATCTATTCCAAGACCAAATCCGACCATGAGGAGCATTTAAGAAAAGTTTTGTCAGCACTCAGACAGAATCAGTTGTATGCAAAGTTTTCAAAGTGTGAGTTCTGGTTAGGCGAGGTTGCTTTCTTGGGACATGTTGTTTCGAGCAAAGGTATTTCAGTAGATCCTGCTAAGATAGAAGCGGTAAGTAATTGGCGCAGTCCTACTTCAGTAGCAGAGGTACGGAGTTTTCTGGGGTGAGCTGGTTACTACCGACGTTTTGTGGCAAACTTCTCAAAGCTGGCAGGACCTATGACTCAGTTGACCAGGAAAGGACAAGCATTTGTCTGGACAGAGGAGTGTGAAAAATGCTT
>JBBMEG010077063.1:0-12233 GCA_037832605.1 Cyclanthera cordifolia | reverse complement strand
CAATTAAATTACTTTTTTGGCAGGAATGTAAATGGGTTTCTCCATATGGCTATGGATATAAAGAACCCAAAAAAAAAGGCCATGAAAAAAAAAAGGAAAGGAAGAAAAAAGAAATTAAATTTATGATTGATTGATGAAACACTGTAGATTAAACTAAGGGTATTTATTTATAAAATTGTGGAGTAATTATTTTAAGCGATTAGAATGAAAAAAATTGATAATTTTAAGAAATAATTATAAAATTTCATTTATAATAGTTACATAAATATTTAAAACAACTCATAAAATATTATCACTCACCCACCCAAAGACACCTTTTATGTGTGCATTTATTGGCAAGTATTGGAAGAAATCATGGGTTCCGATACTCTTCCCCCATCACCAGCCAATTATAATGGAACACACACAAAAAAAATATAAATAAATAAAAAATAATTAGAAAAGGAAACAAAATATCAAAATTCTACGTGTCAATTCATTATTATTTTTTTCTTATACATGATATTATTATTGTTCTTATTTCTTATTTTCAAATTGGTTTATTTCCAAATTGCTATTTTTAATGTATAGAATTTTTTTTTTTTTTTTTTAAATTGAGAAGAAAAGTTGACATTAGGGTTGATAAAATAATTAAATGATAAGCAGCAACCACATATTTGTCAACTTTATATCCTATCTAATTTGAATTATTAAATCGAAAACGCAATTGTTTGGATGTTGTTTAAATAAGAAGGAAAAAATGAAAAATTGCACAAACCATAGGATATTTGTAACAATTAAATTTTTAAATTTTCAATTTGATCAGCCACTCTTCTTAAAATAGAATAATGTTGCAATTAACACTCTTAACCTAAATTTGAAGATTTTCATGTATTCACAAGGGTAAAAGTGTCCTTAAAAATTTTCATTTGGCTCTCTTTCTCTTGGTGATGGTAGAGAGTTAGACATGGACTTCCTCCATTTATTTTATTTTTTTTTTAATTTTTTTTTTTGCCTTACAACTCAAAACTAATAACTATCTACAGATTATAGACAGAAACAGAAGAAATAATTGCTTAAAATATTTTCCATTACATAGAAGAAGAAGAAGAAGAAAAATCTGAATAGTTGCACAATACAATCTATCATATCCCACAAAAAAATAAATAAAATAACGAAGAATTTCTAAGGAAAGGCCCATAAAATTTGTTAGATCTGTGAAACCTAATGTTTGGATACTTAAAATTGAATAATTCCGATGGATGAGTAGTTGTAATCAGTTCAATGTTTACCAAATTCGATTCTAAGGAACAATTAATGGATGAAATTGCAACAATTATCATATTTTAAGGAACATTATTATTGATGAAATTGAATGTTTAACGAATTAATTATTACAAACATTATATTTTAGGATAGTTTGTGCAATTTTCCTAAAAAAAGAAAAATTACATTCAAACTAGTACTCTATCATATTCAAAATAAATATTCATTTCTAATTCTTTATTTCTAAACAATCAATTTAACTTCTCATTTCAAAACGACTCAAAATAACTTTTCATTTAAAATCTACTCCTATTTTTTGTGTACTATGTATTTTTACATTTAATTATTTATGTAAAAATAATAATTTTATTAAGTTATTAGATAAAATAAAATTTAAATTTTTATTGTTTTTTTATCGTATATATATGTTTTTTTTTTGTTTTTTTTTTTTTTGATGTGTACCAAAATAAATCGAAAGAGTTTGAGTTTCATTCTCTACTCTATTGTTGGATTAAAAGATTCCTTACCAACTTTGCAATTAATATAGGTTATTAGATGAAACCAAAAAAAATCAAAAATTAAAATTAGTGATGGTAAATGTGAAAAAATAGGAATGGAATTAGATTAATAATCTTACAAATTTTAATGCAAGCAAATACAAAATAAAAATGTAAACATATTTCTAAAAAAAAAAAGTTTGTAACATTTAAAATTTTATATTATGACTAATTTTATTATTGTTGTTATTTAAAATTTAAAAACTAAAATTGGACAACCAAATAGAACAAATTTGAAAGTATTAATATTTTAAAGTTTAGATTTCAAAATAAAGCAAAATTTAAAATCTAGAAACTAAAATGATATCTAACCAAATTCCTATTAACTATATGTCTTGATTGTATTTAAATAATTAAAATCTAAACTGTTTTCAATCCTTTTTTTTTTTTTTTTTTTTAATTCCTACCCTACTTTTATCATAACTTTAAATTAGTGAACTTTTATTTATAACAATTTTCTATGTTATATCACAATTATGTATTTTATTTTAGTTTCTAACTTCAATTTTGAATTGACAAAGTTTTTATTTGTAATCGATTATAATTAAATTCAGTTTCTATTAAAATTAGCTTCAAATTTATAATAGACTAAGACATGTGAAAATACAATTATTAATATTAAAAAAAAAATCAAAATAATATTTTAACCTACAATAATTAAACATCTATAAAAAAAAAACCCCAATAAATAGATAATCAACACATTGGAAAAAATAAATATACCCCGAGTATTATTCAACTAAAAGAAATCATATATTAAGGGAAAAAAAAGGGAGAAAAGGAAAAGATAAAATACAAAGAAAAAAAAATGAAATAGGGTTTTTTTTTTTCTAAAATAAAATAGAGTGAAAATGTACCAAAGAATTAATGATATTTAAAATAATTACTTTAAAATAATTAATTATTTTGGAATAATTACTTAACTACTTGTTTGAAAATTGATATTAATAATGATTAAATAATTAATTACTCCGTTTAAGATTTTTATTAATAATGATATGAGTGATTGTTTATTCAAAAGATTGGTTGTTTCACGCTTTACCTCTAATAGAGGTGTTCAAACACGTCAATCAGAATAAACTAATCAACTCAACTCAATTTAACGAGTTGATTTGGGTTGTGTTAAAACATTTTTTTGATCAAGTTAGATTTAAATTCATAAATCTTATTTTGAATTTTAGAACCTGATCAACCCGAATTTATTACCCAAGCATTCTACATTAATCAGTATATTACTTGACAAGTAATCATCCATTCATGGTATTTAAGTATGTTTTCTACTACATTGTTAGATTTGATAGATAATCACATTACAAGTGATATCTAGGCATATCATTTACTTCATATAAGACAAAGATGGCTAATTAGAAGCTAGATTTACGATGAGCTTATTATGTCTTTCAACTTTTACTATGTTTAACTGCTTTGAACTGAACACCTAATATACTTGAATGCAATAATATCAAACCGAATAATTCAATATTGTTTTGAAAAATCGAACCGATGCATTGGATGGTTTGGTTGGTTCAATTCTGTCGATTTTTTATCTAATTAACTAAACTTTTTTTAGGTATTTCTTTAATATGCAAATGAATATTGAATATAATTTTTTTTTTTTTTTTGATTTGTTATGAATAATTACTTTATTTATAGGAAAATTGTAGTGGTATTCTAGAAAATAATTACAAATGTAGTTAAATTTTAAACTTTTTCTATATATAGTCATTAATATTGTATTATAAATAATGTATTATAAGATAATACGTGATAGTACTCTTTAATACGATGATTACATTTGCTAATATCTTTTAAAGTGACTATATTTTTAATTAATTTCTAGATTTGACTAGTTTGGTAAGCTTCCTTTATAAATAAGTTTAATAATTTCTATTAAATAAAACACACATCATTTGTTTTGAAATTTACTTGTTATTTGAAAATAATAAAATAAAAGATAAAGATTGGAAAAAAAAATGCAATTAAGAAACTAAATAAGGAAATCAAAAAGAGAGAATATTTAGGGAAAAATAAAAAAGGAAATTTAAGTAAACTAAAAGGAAATTAAGAAACTAAATTAAGGAAATTAGTCAAAAGATACAAACGCAAAAGAAAAAAAAAAATGTAAAAGGAAAAATCATATAAAGAAAATAAATTAAAGCAACAATTAAAGGTAAGAACTCCAAATTAAAAAAAAAAAAAATAATTAAATATATATATATATATATAACTTTTGGCACTTGGACTGAGGGCAGTCAAACACCAGGTTATTGCAGGTCAAACAAGCCCTAACAGAACAAGTTTCACATATATTTGGATGGCTACTTTTTGGTTTGGGGTAATATACTTTCTAACATCAACTACTTATTAAAGTGGACATTTTCAGAATTACATGAATAAAAATAAACCTAAAATGGTATTTAAATAATTATGAAACAAAGGATGCTGCAAAAATAACCAAACTATCCAATAAATAGAAAATTAGTATTCCCCACACTATAGATGATCATAGCTAACTTGTTTTACCAGCAATTATCTACAATTGCGGTGCACAAACAAACAACTCTTCACGTTTTTTTTCAATATTAACCATAAAAACAAACTATGCCAATTCACCAACTAGTTTATTTTCTCTATTTCATCCTTTAATCAAAACCCAAATCATCAGTCAGTAGTTATTTAAAGTGATTATAAAGAAAAATTGTAATAATAGCTTATAAGATTTTTAAAAAATAATTAATAAAAATCTCCATGAACATTTAAAACAAACGTTCCAGTTATTATTTCAACCACAAATCAAGTGAATGCTAGTTTGCTCTTAATACAAGAAGCATAATTCTAAAACTAAGAAAAAATTAAATCAAAGCTATAATTCATAAATAATAATAATATATTATTTTCCTTATTCTATCAAGGATATCTGAAAGTTCGATTGATCTGTTCCTCTTAGTTTTTTTCTTTTAAAATACAAAATCTGTGACTGAGAAAGAAGAAAATTACAAGCGAATTATCCCGGAATCTGAATCCAAGCATTCCAATTTATCAATTCCCCTTCAGGTTATAACTTGACATAAGCTGCAAGATCATCGAAAATCAAAATTCGTTTCTGAACTTTCAAATTTTCCAAATCGAGTCATCGAAACCAAAAAAATTCATCAGCAGAAACTCAATTCAAAGCAGCAGTCGAAATTCAATAAGAAAATTTCACAAATCAATTGCAGATTTCTACATTCCTTCGACTATCATCGATTTCAACAACTAAGAGGAGGAAGATCAGAGGATTTACCAGAAGCCGCGCCAGATTTCTTAAAAATTTTACTCCCAAAGAAGAAGAATCCGAGTGAATGACCACCGATGGCTACCAAAAACACTCCAATATTGAACGACATAACAGCAAGCATCACCAAATAGGCCAATCCAACCCTAACCGTATGCAACAGAGTCCGAATAAATCCCGCCGCCGCGGCGGTCGAATCCTCCTTAATAAATCGGCAATGCGAAAGCCATTCGATGATAAAAGCAAGCACGAAGACGAAGATCAAGGCCAAAGCGTACATACCAGGGCGGTCGCCAGGCCAGCGATTGAACAGAATCTGGGCGTTGGTTCCCCAAAAGAAAGTCATGTGCATCATCATGGTGTTAGGGTTCATCATTTCCGGCGAAGCGGCGGAGGAGTTCGGCGGTGGCGCCATGCCGTTCATATGGTGGTGGTGAGCGTCCATGGCGGCTTCGGTGGGTGAAAGTGTGAAGTTGCCGACGACTTCGCCTGGTCGTTTCGTTTCTGATAAGAAGGCAGTCTGTTTCAGCGATTTAATTCGTTCGTACACACGCTATCGCTGCCTTTGTATTGCCAAACGCCACAATTCAGTGTAGCGGCAATGTATTGCTCTGTATGTATTATCCAATCTTTATTTGACACGAGTACTTTCAAATTATTTATTTCTTCCCATTATTAAAAACAAACTTATAGAACTAGTTGAAATTAGAAAAGTAATTGCAAATATTATAATTTTCCAAAAGAAAAAAAAATTAGTAAATATAGTTATTAATATCATCCTATACTTTTGGATAATACAATGTTTTTAAATGTGTTAATAATTAAAAATCGTTAACTATAGATTCCATTTTAGCTTAAAATATGATTTTAATATTTGAACTTTAAACTTTTATTTTAAATATCATATTTGTTCGATATTGATATAAATTTATTTTAATTTGCCTACAAATTTTCAAATATTTAATTTAATATGGACATTTTTGTTATTTTTTCTTTAAGAAATTACCACACTTCTTTATAATTAAAAAATATATTCACTTTTTTTTTTTACTTGAATCAAAATTATAAATATTTTTTAATTAATTTCAATGAATATCAACTTTAAATTTATTACCGACATTAGTTTTTTTTTTTTTTTTCAAAGTAGAATAATTAAAATGAAACCAACCTACAAATCAAGTAACTAAAATTAGACTTCCCATAGTCTATATATTATAATATAACCAAACTCCAAATTTTAGAACAAAAATAATATATTAAATCGTTGAGGATTCTTTTTTTAGTTTAGATTTACTGAATCGTACTTATTTTATAAAATTATTTAATTATTTATTGATTTTGTGATTTAAGTAGAATTAGTTTTGATGATAACTCCTTTTTAAAATTCTAAATTTGAAACTTTAAATCACAAAATCACATTAAAAAATTGAAAAACAAATCATTTATTGTATAAATCCATTTCATTTTTTTAAATTAAAATACGTATAACATAATATCCGCATAGCAAATATATATTTAGTTAGCTATAATTTTTCAATAAAAAAGAAAAAAATAAACTTTATTTGTTTTATATGATCTAAATGATAAATGTAACACCTTAAATTTTATCAAATTTATTACTCTATGTTAATAAGTTAAAGGGGCATACTAAAACGATATTGAATAATAAATATAATTTCAGTAATTAATAGTAATAGCTAGAAAGAACAACAAGTGATGAATTATTGTATGGTTGTTAAAAAATGAGCATAATTTTAACGAGCATTCTTTCTTTTATCTTAGGTTAGAAAATGTGGACATCGAAAAATTTCTACCTTATCAATGTGGGACATTTGCCAAGCTAGTTGAGTATTCCAACGATCTCTACCGGTCATGTGGAAGAAATTGAATTTGAGACGACTTGGTAAATGTGGTAGGGGTCACACATAAAAACTTTTGGCTGTTTCGATAGTGATAGATAACTAATAAAAGGGAGAAAGGGAGTGACATTATCCTAATTAAAAATGAAATTTCAAAATTTATGCGAATTGTAATATGGTTGTTATTAGGCTAAATTATAATTTTGCTCTTTATAATTAAAAAACAAAAATTAGAGTTTAGCTTTATGGTTTAAAAATATAAATTTTGTTCATATGATTTAAAAAAATTCACAATTTAATTTTTAAAGTTTTGAAAAAATTAGAATACATAATTATTCGTGAATAAAATATGTAGCAAGAGTGTGAGCTAACTAATTGATCGGACAAAAAAAGTTCATCATTCATACATCAAATGTTACCTCTATACTTAATTTACCTATGAATTACAAATAACATAGATTGTTTTTTAGGTTTAGGAACTAAATTCTATTTTTTTTCAAATTATAAAAACTAATTTCGATATTTCTCAATATATTTAAAAGCTCATTTCAAATTTGTTCCATTTTTGTTAATATACTTTCACGTTTATTTCATATTTGACCCCGATATTATGGCTTAGGAATGTCTCGAGTAGAATTGATTTTGGTTCAGTTTTTTTTTTCTTTCTATTTTCTGCTAAACAGAGATAACTGAACGTAATTTGTTTGGCTTTGGAGTTTGATTTTCAATAAAAAAATTTATTTATTTTTTAATATTTTTTTGTCTCATTCTCAATTTGATTTTCAATTTTATCCAAAAAACAATATTTTTTATAAGTAACACACTATACTTCATATTTCACATTTAAATTTGTTTTTTAATCAAATTTCAATACAAACTTTTTTTTTTCTATTATTTATTTATTTGGTTCGGATCAATTTTTATTGGTTCTTCTATCGTGAATCGAAACCGAACCGATATATTTTTTTTTGTTTTTTAGAATATCAAACATTCAATATTGTTTTAAAAATTCGAAATCATCCATTAGTTTAGTTTTGTTTGATTCGATTTTGTTGATTTTTTTTTTTCTTTCACCAATAATGTAGTGAAATGAAGTTCCGATTTTTCAATATCAAAATAAATATATATATATATATATATATATAATAATGAAAATCATATCATAGAATAGTTGTTGTAGATATTTCAAAAATAAAACAAAAAACCAAATAATTAGGTCTTATTTGATAGCCATCTAGTTTTAGTTTTTAGTTTTTGAATTTAAAAATTATATTTATTCAAATTATCAGTATTTGTTTCATCAATAAATAAAAATTAAAAAATCAAATATGATAATCAAACCTTGTTAAACTGGATCATTTTCCATATTCTTTATTGTGATTTGGATTTATCAGATTCTGATTCTAAAAAGAAAAAAAGAAAAAAATAATCGGATTCTGAAATTTTGATTGTCAACTCTGTATTTAGAAGCAACATTTAATAGTGAGTTGTGGTAAGAAGTTATTGGTATGTACAATCTCAACAACATTTAAAAGGGAAGACTTCCCATTTCTCTTTTTTTAATATATTTTTTCATTTATTGTTTTAGTTTCATTAAGTTCCATAAAATCATTTGACTTGTGCATGTCTTTTTAAATATCGTATTTAATATTTACAATAAATTTCATCTTCTTTAAGTGAGTTTACATAATTTTCTTAAGTTTTATTACCTCTGTAACAATATCAGGTAAGAAAATAAATAATAAAACAAATAGAATTCTTAAGAAATAGTATTTAGAAATTTAATTTTTAGAACAAAAAATAATTAAATGATTATAAGAAATGTCTAAATAAAATGACACCTACTGAAAAAACTTTATAAATCATAACAAAATAATTTGTGCAAACTACCCTAAACTAAAAATTATTTGTACACGAGCTATGGCTGATTTTAGTTTTTATGTATTTGATAGATTTTTTTTAGTAGGTTAAAATACAATTTTGGTCCTTTAGCTATCATGAAACTTCTATTTTGGTCCCTCAACTTTCAAAAGTTCAATTTTTGTAACTATGGTTATGTTTTTTTTTTAAACAAATGACTATTTTTAAACTTTTTACATACTTCAAAGATTAAATTTGGACATTTATAAGTTTAGGAACCAAAATGAAACAAAAATAATAGTTCAAAATCAAAATTAAACTTTTAAAAGTTGAAAGACCAAAATAAAATTTTTATGATAGTTGAGGGACCAAAATGATATTTTAACCATTTTAGTATATTGAAAATCTCTCATGCAAGCTCTAATGATACAAGGCATTGACAAATTATTCAATGACTAAAATTTAAATCAATAACATGGCCCTCAGCATGATAATAGTTTAGGTTAAATGGACATTATGCGATAGTGTTGATATCATTTCAAAACCAATTAGTTATAAGTGAAATAGCTCAATTATCTTATTAATCTTTGCATCACTCTTCAATTTTCATTGTAAAATTCTTCACACCAATTTTTCTTTTAATTAATTATTATTTTTTGAATGACTTTACACCAATTATTAATACCAGATTAAATTCAATAAATTTCAAACAGAGTTTGAAAATTGTCTATAGATTTTGTGCTTTAGCTATAATCATATTTGTTTTCTTTTTTTTACTAGGGTAAATTTAATTGTATTAGATTAGGAAATGAGATTTAGAAGATAGAATAATTTTAGGAACTTAGCTTCATAAGCGAGTACACAAATTAAAAGTAAAATGAACAAAAATTCAAATTGGCTCCAATTATTGTCATGCCATTAAACTGGAAGGTATTTTTGTAATTTCACCATGGTCGTCTCTCTCTTTTTTGCCATTTATTTAATTATTGATTATTAATTTGGTTAGTCAAATATGAGAATTCATTAATTTCCATTGTTTTTACATCAATTCAACAGTAATTAAATGAGAAATACTTGAACTCATAACTTTATAGTTATCTGACATATAAGATACTATCGGCTTCGCTTTAAAGTGAATTTACCTAAAATAAATTATAGACGAACTCTCTCTAGTCTCTATATATAAATCGCGAAACTTATTGGTGAGCTTGGTACGAATCTCAATAAGTTTAAATTCAAGTCATTCTCATAGATTAGCAATCTATTGTATATGTAATAGTACTAAAGTGGACAATAAATAGAGATGAAGATCGGAAGAGTAGCGACGTTTTAGCGAATATATTGTGTAATTACATTCACACCTTAACCCAATAATCATCACAACTCTCAAAAAGAGCGATAGCTGAGTGGACTCAATTTCACTTTTTTCGTGTAATTATAGTATCATAATATTTATTTTGAAGGAATATGTATATGATTAATTATGAAAAGGTAATATATATTTTATCAATTTGGTGAAACATTTGTTAAGATTTTTTTTTTTTCAATTTAATACTAAGATTTCTGAATAATTGAATTGTTACTTTTTAAATATAGTATTCAGATTATTTTTTTCTATTTATTCAAAGTTACAAAAAAAATTATCACTCATAATTTAAAATGGACAAATTTTACTTGATATAATTTTTCTTTTTTTTTTTTTTTTTTTTTGAGATTACAAATTTAAAGGCAGAAGATTCAAATTCGTGACTTCATGGTACTTTGACCTACACTAATAACTTTTATTTATATGATGTACTACATTGTTTGCATATATTGTTTTAAAGAAAATAATTGTACTACATGTTGCCATTTTTATTTTAGAATGTACTACATGTAAAAAAAAAAAAAAAGGAAATCATGTGTAAGTGGGTCTTTCCATGTAAAAAAAACAAAACTAGTGGTCATTTAATTTCTTGGAAAGTAAAGTCTTTAACTATTGAATTCAAATTGGCCAACAAGGAAATCATGTGTAGCACATCAAAATTATTTATTGCTTTTTCAAATTTATTAAATTTTAAAATTTTTGCCTTATTTCAGAAAAAACAATCTATTTCAGAATAATTATCATCTAATTTGTTACTTGTTTTTTATATTTCTAAACGAGAAAAGTTCATTAAGCCGATGATAAATTTCCTATGTATTAAATTTGAACATTTTTATCTCTAACATTTTAATAATATTCACTTTCGGTCCCTTGGTTTGAAGTATAGTTTCAGTTTTGTTATTATGTTTCAAAATTTAATATTTTTACCACTAACATTTCAATAATAATCATTTTTAGTTCGTTTTTTAATTTACTTTTATACCTAACTATTTTATTTCTAAATTAAATAAATGTCAAATATTTTTAAAAAAATTTATTTAATCTATATATTAGTATTTAAAATTAGTATATATAGTACTCATTTTATGTACATAACATTTTTGTTATCTTAGTAACTAAATTGAAATTTAAGGGTAAACTTCTCAATTTTGTAACATAGACACAAAATAAAAATTAGATCATATAACTCAAAGACTAAAAATATATTTTTTTGATTGATTTTATCAAGATTTGTACCTAAAAAAAAGAAAATTTTATCAATATTATTGGATGTGTATATATATAATTGCCCAATAGTAACTAAAAGATTTCTTTTCTAATTTTGCAATATGCTTTCAAGTTATTGTTTTTATTATGAGCTTTTAGTAAGTTAAATGATCAATTTAGGTCTTTTCCATTGAATTTTCTTCATTATTATTCATTTAAATTTCAAAAATAGAATGTTTTTAGTGATATATTTATTTATTCATACAGTCTTTAAGTTTGAGTCTAATTTATATTTGACTAGTCCATTTCAAAATTGTATAATTCTACTTATGATCTTTCAATAATATAATGTTCAATTTTAATCATTGAGATAACAAAATCATTATTGACTAGAATAGTTTTAAATTTCAATATATAATTAATAAACAGATTACTCTACTTTGCCTGTAATATTAATTTTTTTTAATAAATATATAAATAAACTTAAAAAACACACAAATTTTAAAAGTGAAAATTATTGAAATGTCAGATATAAAAGTGTTTAATTTTAAAATATATGGATTAAACTGAAACTATATCGAAACTTAAAAGACAAAAAGTGAAGAGAAAGTATTTAATTTTGAAACATAAAAAAGATGAAATTAAATCTCTAACTTAGGGACTAAAAATATTTTCTTCTCTATAATTTTAGAATGTAATGTTGTTACGTGAATTAAGCAAAAATTATCCTTCCTGGTATGCATCTTAGCTTGTGTGTGTGTATATATATATTATATATATATATATATATATATATATATTTTTTTTTTTTTTTTTTTTTTTGCCTTTAATTAAGTATATAAAATATGTTTTTCAAAAAATGAAGT
>JBBMEG010077052.1:0-12236 GCA_037832605.1 Cyclanthera cordifolia | reverse complement strand
TTTCAAAAACTTTTAATCTTGTACGTTTTTTATTAAAAAAAATATTGTATTTGATATATTTTTGAAGTTGTTTACAAAAATATTTAAGATATTTGTACTTATTTTTTTGGTTTGAGATCCTTTTAGAGTTTGTTAAGATAAATTTAAACTGAAATTTATTAAAACATAAATATTCAATTAATAGTAAGAATATAAAGGTGAACTACATTATATTTATTTATTCAAATAATTATAAAGTATTAGAATTAGACTTTATTTAAATGTGAAAGAAGAGCAGACATGGGATCAATTATTTATTCATTTGCCTAATTAACTCATTCATGGAACAAGTGAGGAGTAGAATCATAACTATTCATAAGATTTTCAGCCAATGGACCAAAATAAGGCCCAGTCCCAACGTACGGATCCAAGCCCAGCCCCCATGTAATTATAACTCTCATCCCATTCCATAAACCCTAAACCCCTTTTCCTCCCTCCCTCTCCCTTCCTCCGCCTTCTCACAGTTCTTTCTCCGGCGTTGCTCCCATGACTTCCACCTATCTACTCTACGAATCTGCTTCCGGTTATGCCCTCTTTCATGCCCACGGCCTCGACGAAATTGGCCAAAACTCTGAAGCTGTTCGCACCTCCGTCACCGACCTTACCCGCTTCGGCAAGGTCGTCAAGCTTGCTGCCTTTCACCCCTTCGACTCCGCTCTCGACGCGCTCAAGCAGTGCAACTCCGTCTCCGAAGGTAACTCTCTCTTGCTTCTTCTACTGTACTATGTATTTCAACTTAACTCTGCTCTATTTTACTATTTCTTCTTTAAATTCTCTTCAAATAAACTATCAGTTCTGAATGAATGGCTGAAATGCCATATCAATATCACCATCTTTTTACTCTGAATCTTGAAGTTTATGTTGCGAATGATCTCCGTAAATGGCAGGGCTAATGACCGACGAACTGAGAAGTTTTCTGGAAATTAATCTTCCAAAAGTTAAGGAAGGCAAAAAGGCCAAGTTCATTTTGGGACTAGCTGAACCCAAAATTGGGTCTAATATCTTTGAGGAGACGAAAATCCCATGCCAAAGTAACGAGTTTGTTCTTGAGTTACTTCGGGGTGTGCGCCTACACTTTGACAAATTTATCAAGGACCTCAAGGTTTGTCTCCTCGCCTGCTCCTAATATTTCTTTCTGGCTTCTTATAGTATCATTGTTTGTTTATCTCGTATTCTTCTAACAATTTATTTGCATATACAGTCATCGGATTTGGAGAAGGCACAACTTGGTCTGGGACACAGTTACAGTCGTGCAAAAGTCAAGTTCAATGTTAACCGTGTCGATAACATGGTTATTCAAGCGATCTTCCTTCTTGACACTCTGGACAAGGACATTAATTCATTCTCTATGAGAGTCAGGTATTTGAATATAAACGAAGCATAAGCTTTTGATGAAGCTTAACAATTTGGAAAAACTTGGTTACTGCTTTTAGCCCCTTCAAGATGTGATTGTCGATGCTATATTTTAGTGGTTTGTAAGTTTTGTTTTCCCCGGAAATCATGCGTGTTTTTTTATTAATTATTTTTTACTATATATGATGCAGAGAGTGGTATTCGTGGCATTTCCCTGAGTTGGTGAAGATTGTCAGTGACAATTATCTTTATGCCAAAGTGTGTAAATTTATCGAGGACAAAACGATGTTGGCAGAAGACAAAATTCCTGGTTTGACTGACATAATTGGCGATGAAGATAAAGCGAAGGAGATTGTTGAAGCAGCCAAAGCCTCCATGGGTACTTAACGTGCTTAATTTGATTTTTTTTTTATTCATTCCGTTGTCTGATTTAATAAATGGCTTTTCTACAGGCCAGGATTTGTCTCCCATTGACTTGATCAATGTCCACCAATTTGCACAGAGGGTGATGGATTTATCTGAATACAGGAAGAAGCTTTTTGATTATCTAGTTGCTAAAATGAATGATATTGCTCCCAATTTGGCCTCTTTGATTGGTGAAGTTGTTGGGGCTCGTTTAATTTCTCATGCTGGAAGTCTCACAAACTTGGCCAAGTGCCCTTCTTCCACCCTTCAGATTCTTGGTGCAGAGAAAGCACTCTTCAGGTTTGTATCTGATGTTATTTGTTGAAATAATTTTGTATTATTTATCTCATTCCACATTCATTTATGATGTTCTTAATCTGTTTTGGAATATTCGAATTATTTCCTCTTCAAGACCAGATTTCCATGAGTTATAATTTAGAATTATTTTGTACTTAACTAATTTCAGAATGTACCCACTTAATTCCTCGTATATTATAGCCATAGATAGTATTAATACTAGTTGAGATTTGCTTAACAAAAAACGGGTCGAAACATTTATTGATTTATTTTTATATTCAGGGCTTTGAAAACAAAAGGAAATACCCCAAAGTATGGTCTGATCTTTCATTCTTCATTCATTGGGCGAGCATCTGCACGGAACAAAGGCCGAATGGCTCGCTATCTTGCAAACAAATGTTCTATTGCTTCACGTATTGATTGCTTTGCGGGTAATAATTGTGCAGCCAACCTATGTGTAGTTTTCTGCATAATACAATGGATTCTTTCTATACTAAGCTATAGCTACCGGTACTGGGTCTGATTTATAATTTATATTGCCATTTAGAGAGCAGCACCACAACCTTTGGAGAGAAACTTCGCGAGCAAGTTGAAGAGCGCCTGGAATTTTACGACAAGGGAATAGCACCTCGTAAAAACATAGATGTTATGAAAGCTGCAATTGAAAGTGCTGATAACAAAGGTATATATATGTTATGGTGCCTGGTGCACATAAAATGGTCAATATTCGTTTGAGACAGGGAATTTAGAGTGGCTTGCCACCTTGGTCATTATATGTGTTTTAAAAGACTCACTTAGGTGCGCATCTAGACTCGCCTAGATCCAAGGCACAGGCCCCATGCTTCTCTTTGAGCGCACCTTTTGAATAAACGAGGCTGATGTAAAAAGATGGTTTAGCTGCGCTTAATAAGTATAACCTTAATGCATATATATCTTGTGTTTAGGTTGCTTTCATGTTCTTTATTAACTATTTTGAATTTTTTTAAATATTCTCTCTTCGTACGAAGCGTGACTTAACAAAGATTCATGCCTTATTTTTCGCTCGTGTCTCACCCACAATATGATTGCACCATAGTGCCGCCTTAGCCACAATATGCTATTGACATCTGACCTTTTTAAAACTCGTTATTATTATATTTTCCTTGGTTTCTATTTTTATTTGCTTTCGGGGTATGCTTTTGTTGACCAAGTGACTAATGAAAAAATTAAAAACTGTGGCAGCAACTGATATGGATGTAGAAGAAGTGCCAAGTGAAGCTTCAGGTAAAAAGAGCAAGAAAAATAAATCTAAAGCTCATGCGAAGGGTGAAGTCGATGATAAGCCAAGTGCTACCGAAAATGGTGATGCTGGCGAGGAGGTGAAATCAGAAAAGAAGAAAAAGAAGGAAAAGCGAAAGTTAGATAAGGAAACGGAGGAAAACTTAAATGGAGTGAACGGCAGGGACGAATCGGGAAAGAAGAAGAAGAAAAAGAAGAGCAAGGATGAAGACAAGGAGGAAGATGTTGGTGAAGAAGATGGAAAGAAGAAAAAGAAGAAAAAGTCGAAAGATGCTGAATAGGCTTTGAGAAAGCACAGTTACATGGGAAAGGCAGACATCCTTTTGTCATAATGTATTGTAGCTGTAGAAGTGTCCCTGTGGCTCTTTCTGTTTTTCCATAGCTAAAACTTGTGCTGATATATGCGTACTTTGCGGTTTTGTTCTTAATCCTGAATGATTTCTACCAGACGAATTTGAAATGTATTCTACTCTAATTTTGTTAGATTATAGCAGCAGATGAAGTTTCCTCATTTGGCTTGTGACTCCTTTGTCGTTGTCTAGATATATCACAAGTCTCATCTGTGGACTTTGTCAAAGCATCATTTGTTGTTGATTTTGATGTTAAAAGATTATGTTTTTTTAGACTCGGTCATGCAAGAATCAAACCAGAGGGAAAACCGAAATAACCTTATTCGCTAATTTATTTATTGAATGAAAACTTGATTAAAGAAAACATTTGGATAAATTATTCCAAAGTTGACATGGGAAGGAAAGCAATGTGGCAAAATATTGTTGAGGATAAGAAAAAGGAAAAAAAAAAAGAAAAAGAAAAAGAGAGATTATAGAGAGGTGGAGTGGAGCGGTGGGTGGAGAGAAAAATGGAGGGTATCGTGTCAGCGAAATCCTTCACCTCCACTGCGAAAGCAAATCCCATTTGTGTGGAAACTCCATTTCTCCGTCTAGGGTTTTGGTTCATCATTTTATCCAATCCCTATCCTCACTTTTCTTTTTCCACTCTCTATCGTAAAATGGGTTTGGTGGATGTGAGACAAAAGGTCGGTTTCAGTTCTGTTTTCGGAATCACTGTTTATTTGTTACTGATTTTGATTTGTAATACAGGATGAAACCAAGAAATGGTGTGTTGATTGTAATACTACCAACACTCCTTTATGGCGCGCTGGCCCTGCTGGACCTAAGGTTTTCTCTCTTCAACTTTCCAGTTTCTTCTCTCTCTTTGATTCTAGTTCCTACATTAGGGTTCTCCTCTGTTCATTTAATTCAACTCTTTCCAGTTTCTTTGTTTTTTTTAATCTGATATTCATTCACGTTCCTCTATAATCAATCAATCCTTTTTTCTTGTACAAATCTTAATCAGGAATTTTGTTTACATGGGGGGTTTTTTAAATCCTAGAAATTATTGGGCTTCTAAACAATGAGTGTTGGTTTTTGCAGTCACTGTGTAATGCTTGTGGGATCAGGTTTAGAAAGAGAAGAATATCCACAAACAGAGGACGCGAAAAGAAGAGAGAAAGAGCTCATAGCAAGGTTAATGGGTGCAGCGCCGTGTCAGGCACCGCTTCCACTTGTGGGGATGGGGAGGAGGAGGATTCGGGGGAATGTATGTCATTCAGGATGAGGCTGATGGTGCCATTCGGGGAGGAGGAGGTGCTCATGTTGCAGAATTTACCCTCCTCGGTTAAGAAAAAGCTAGGGGAGGAGGAGGAGCAGGCGGCCGTGTCGTTAATGGCGCTGTCGTGCAGCTCTGTGTATGCTTGAGGAACAAGAAGAAGGAGGAGGTACAGAAGTAGATAATTTAGTATTTTACAACACCAAAGTTCTAACCAATGCTAGCTAGTAAAAACATCACCTGCCTTATTTTGTCACTTCTTTTTTGGGTTGAATCTCTCTAATGAATGAAATGGAAGAGAATCCAGATTAGTAGATATTGGGTTTTGTTTCCAAAATGGAATTAGTTTTATGAAAATCAAGAGAGAGAGATTAGGAAACTCAAATGAATGATGGGTGGTGTGTATAGTTGTAGTCTTGTTCTGTTCTATTTTCTTTTCTTTTTTTTCTTCAATTCCCTCTCCATCCCCTTCCAGTAATTTGCTAATTAATTAACTTTGGTTTTAATTTTAAACTTCAAAATGATGCTCCCAAATTTTTTTTTTCTTCAAAATATGTTTTTAATAATTGGGAATCAGGTGCGGATTTGAATTTTACAATTGAACTCGTGATTTTCTAGGAAGCAAGTTTTGAAACTAAAAAAAAAAAAGATTTGTTTTTTAAACTTTCTTTTGTTTTGAGTTCGAATATTTCTGTCAAAAAAATCCCCCAAATTTTAAAGTAAAAGGAAAAAATGGTTATTATATTTTTCAATTATTTTTAATAAATTATTTGTCGAAATCGGTTTAAAAATACATCTGACATATTATTATTATTATTATTTCTAAATCATGTTCTATCCAACTAGACTCAATATTCATTTTACAAACATTTTAAAAAAGTAGTTATATTTAGCACAAATATATTTAAAAATTTTTTGGAAGAAATAAGGTTAGTTATTAATCTTACCCTTATTGTTTAGATATATTTTGTAGTTAATATATTTAAAAAAAAACAACATTATTATTTATGAATTTTTTTTTTGCTAATTTTTCTTTGAAAAAGTACTATTTGTTACTTTTTTTTTTTTTATTGATTTTTAGAAATTTGGTCTTATTTCTTCTTTCTTTTAAAATTTAGAATGTTACACATTTACTCAATTTAAAATGTTTGGAGAAGCTTGATGACTAAAGTTCTTAAAAATTAAAGGAGTGTTTGGATATAGAGAGATAATTAATCTAAAATAAGCATATTTTCTTATAAACACAATTTTTTTAAAAAAAAGTCAACATTTTCTATTTAAAATATCAATTTCTAAACAAATACTTTATATCTTCCAATCATTCAATTTTTTCTTTCCTCTCATCCATCCCAAATTCTAAACACATCCAAAGTGATTATTTTAGTTCAAAAGAAAATTTTATTTTAAGTCAATATCATGTCAATTGATAAATTAAGTTTATGTTGGTGATTTAAAAAAAAAAAAAAAAAAAAAAGTAATTTTTAAATAACATCTAAAATTTATGAACTAAATTATAATAAAGAAGTTAAAGTACATTTTTAGCCTCTCAAACTTCTAAATATCAAATTATTTTGTGTAAAATATGTGCTTTTAACTTTTCTTTTTTCTTAAAAATTAGTTATGTGTGCATAACTAGTTTTTTTTGTGGAGGGGACCAAGGCCAGCACTTTTTTAACAAAACTAGACAACCTAAATGATCAAAAAAAAAAAAAACATCAACCCCACTTAAGTAAATGAACTAAATTTGATCAAAGTTGTACTTGTCGCTGAAGCGATAAAAAATCTCTTATAACATAATAGAATTTGATGGCATAAACATGAATTATGATCGAAATAAAAAACACGAGATTCAAGAAAAACTTTCGCCTGTTTTAAGTTATAGTTACGCTTTCTTATAAATTATTTAATTATTTGAAATTTTTTTCTAAAGTATATCAAAATGATAATTAGCAAGTAATGTTGTTTTGATATTGCAGTTTAATTTTAAAAAATAACAAATAACACGGCATATGTTCGGACGGTTGAAAAAAAAGAAGCCCCTCCAGTTTCAAACGCTCTTTCAACTGAGGAATATTTACAGAGCATATACTTTTTCCCTCTCTCAAGCAACATATCTGATTTTATATTTAAAAGTTTTCAATTACTATATAATTGTGTTCAAATTTAAATGTTCAACTTTTAATTTATGGGTTTATGATACGTGTCAATTACAGCACACTCTATAATTTATTTCATTAAACAGAACCAATGCTGTGCATTTTAAAATAACGTGACAATTGGTAAACCAAATTTGGAGTTGTTCACAAATAATATAGCTAATTAAATGGATGGATTTATAACATTTACAAATCATTTATATGTTAATATTAAATAATATTTCTTGTAAGTATTTGTTCATGATTAACAAGTTGAAGTAAATTTAAACATTAAACAACATTCAGTAAATAACATTTTAATTTTCTTTTTGAGAGAACCCAACTTAGTAATTGAGTTATTAGATCCAATTACTATCCAAAAAAAAAAAAAAAAAAAATCCAATTAAATTAAGGGATTTTTATTATTATTATTATTTATACAAATTGGGGAGGGAATATAGGGATTTACTTAATTACAAACTATATAATATATATTTTTTATATGAAATAACGCTTGGGTAAAAAAATTTATAAAAAAATATGCATACTCAAAGTTATTACAAGGTTCTTTATTATTATTTTAATAATTTAGACAATTAAAAACAAAACACTATTTAAAATTAGGGGGAAATAAATCACACGATCCGTAAGTTTAGCCATGTCTGAATTTTATTTATAAAAAAAGCGACGAACTAAAAATCCAAAACCAGTTTCTTCCGATTTCCATATTTCCGAAAAGCTCTTCTCCATCTTCTTCCCCACGATTTCACCTCCTCTCTATTATCTACACCTCCTTCTGTCGGTTTTCCAATTTGCAGCAAATCCTTCCTCAAATCCCCTTTCAGGCAAGTTTCTCTCTCTCTCTCTCTCACACACACAAACACACATTTTCTTCTGCAAGTTTACTGTTTCTGCATTGGAAGTGGTCTAAAATCTGGAAAATGGGGAAGAAATTGCGTTCTTCTCACATACGAATGTAAATAGCTCGAAGTTTCTCGACAGTCTAACGGTTTGATAGCATTTTGTACTGTTTACCCTATTTTTTTTCAATCTGACGCAGCAGTGCTCATTTTGTAAGTTTTGAATGCGAGTGATCAATTGGTTTGTGTTGCTTGATTTTGAATTTCAGCAAGGAATGATTAGATTTCTCTTTGTTTAAATTTGGGGAGGGATTTGGAGATGGCGGTAGGTGACAATGCTCTTGGCTAAATGGATTGGAATACAAAGTGTTTGTGAAAATGCCTGAATGAGCTCATGAAGGATGAATTATATATATATATATATATATATATATATATATAATTTTTTTTTTGATTCTTTTGAGCATTTAGGATATTAAACTTTGTTTTTTTGTTGTTTCTTCGGGTGACTCAGTTTGATAATCAATGTGAAGAAATCAAAGTTAATCGATCGTTTTTCTTTTGTTTATTGGTCTGTTATGATTTTTACCTTGTTTATCACCCCCACTATCTTCAGGTTGAAGACAATTGCTTCCGATGCTGAACTGTTTTGGGTTTTCTGTCTAAATTTCTTCTTATTATATTGTGATTTCAAATGATAACAGTTGCAATGTGCTTTTCGATCTTGCGAGTTCCTAAATTTGGAATCCACACTCTAGCTAATTTATGGAAGGAAAACTTCCATCCATTGGGCAGGAATTATGTTCATAGTTCTTGGTATGATCAGCTTGGTTTTAGAATCTATAACCTTGAAGGAGGACAGAACAAGAGATGGACCAGAAAATCTGTGACCTCAAAGGCCGGGAGGAAAATTAAAACTAACCCTAGCAGTAAACCGAGCATTGTCGAGAATGAAATCTTAGAGGAATCGGTTTCAACAAGCTGTGCAGTTGGAATCAATAAGGCTGAGAAAAGTGAAACACTGAAGCTTCAATATTGTAATATTCAAGAAATGATTGTTAAGAACAAGGAATTGACTCGCCCGGTGACAGTTATAACCTTTGACATTGAAACAACAGGTCTTAGTAGAGACCTTGATAGAATCGTGGAAATTGCACTTCAAGATCTTTCAGGAGGAGAAAATAGCACCTTTCAAACATTGATAAATCCAGAGTGCTATATTGCAAATTCATTTGTACATGGCATTACAAGTCGAATGGTCAGTAGACCCGATGTTCCAAGGTATCAGTACACTCATTGTAGTCTCAATCCTCTAATATTGACTCCAATTTGAATCTTGGATTAGGTTTATGCTAGGTTCCCTCATTTTCAGAGCTATTAACATTCTCTTTATATACTACGATATTTGCAGAGCTGATCAATTATATCTAAATGTTTAATTTCCATGTTATTATAGGATGAAGGAACTCATACCAATTTTACTACAATTTATTAGAAGCCGTGAGAAACCTGATGGTTATGTACTGTTAGTAGGCCACAATGCTCGTACCTTTGACGTGCCTTTTTTGCTCAAGGAATTCAACCGTAACTCCTTTGACATTCCTTCAAATTGGCTATTTTTTGATAACATTCTTTTAGCCCGTCAATTGATGAAATCATCAGGTTAGTTTTCCCTTTATCTTGCTCTGATTTCTTTGTGAATAAAAAGATTGTATGATGTAACACTGATGGTAATTCCTCAATCAGATTCAAAGATTACGAAAATATCATTACAAGCTCTGCGTGAATATTACGATATTCCACTGGTGGGTTCAGCTCACAGAGCAATGTCGGACGTGATGTCGTTGTCGATGATTCTTCAGAGGCTTACTTTTGAACTCAAGCTATGCCTTGTTGATCTCGTTGAAAGATCTTTCACAGCTTCAGATGTGATTAACAAGAAGAAGAAGTAGTGTTGTAAGTTACATAGTAATTAAGCCGTGCTTTTGTTTATTTATGAACCGTAACCTCATTTCGTTCTTATCTGAAAAATCTTGAGCCATTTTATTTA
The DNA here is from genome assembly GCA_037832605.1 of Cyclanthera cordifolia. Taxonomy (NCBI): domain Eukaryota; kingdom Viridiplantae; phylum Streptophyta; class Magnoliopsida; order Cucurbitales; family Cucurbitaceae; genus Cyclanthera; species Cyclanthera cordifolia. The sequence goes on along the minus strand of JBBMEG010077052.1, from coordinate 2,211 downwards.
TGGTCACTAGATTCGTTTTGATTTCCATATTCTCCAAAAACTAGTGCCTGAATTGGAATATCATGACTAATAAAATCTAGTTATGCTTTCTTTAATGGATAATGAATGAAACAAGAACCAATAGCAATCTGTGTTCTGTTTTGATGTTGTTGGAAATGGTTTAATTGAATTACTTTCGGGCATTTGTGGCAAGGAATTGAATGTTCATGTGTATGTCTCAATTCGATGAAAATGTTTATGGATATTTTCATAAAAGAGATCAATAGTTTGCCGTCTATGTCTTAAAGTTTAATACATCTTAATATTCTTTGTGGATGTTAGGAAGTCATTTGATTGCGTAAAGTTAATGGCCAATTAATCTATCAATTTGGAAATTAAAAAAAAAAAAAAAAAAAAATTGTGATCTGATCGTATAGGTAAGAAGATTTGAACTTCTGAACTCAAAAAAATTAAGAAAACTTGGAGATTTATACCTTTGAACATGCTGCTTGTGAATTTGAACTTTAGCCTTTCGATTCATTAATTTAAATCCAATACATGATACTCTCAGCTGGGTAGTTCAAAAAAAAAAAAAGGAGAGGGCATCTTTGTAGTTAGACCAGACTATTTTTGCCGTGTTAGTTCTAAAAAAGGTTTCTTTTTGGTTAATGGTAACGAATAGTGTATTTTTACAAAATATTTACCAATATAAGTAAATTTTAAAATAATTGCATTCTTTTTTTTATTATTTATTATTAATTAGAATATAAGGTTTCTTATTCCACTTTTACTCCTATGGTTGAGGAAACAGTATTTACAATACGTATTTGTAAATAATACGTATAAAAAATAGTCTCTACATGTAGAATATGATAATAAAAATATTGATTTATAAATAATATTATATTTATAACAATAAAAAAACACGTATAATAATAATACATAATTTTAGAACATAATATTATATTCAATTTGAGATCTGTGGCAGAAGGTAGCGCCTATTGCGGCTCCCCATGCGAATCGCATCGATTCTAATTCCACTCCACAAATCAGTCCCTCCAATGAGACTCTGCTGCTCTACCGAAGTGATTTGTGGTGGTCGACGATGACAATTAAGTACTTGCCGAGGTGGCTCCAGTACTGCTTGACCGATTTGAAGAAGCAAATTCAAAGTAGGATTTGAAAATGAAATCGGATCAATGAAGATGGCGGAGGGATCCAACATCGTCATTATCCTCATCGAAATTAGAATCGGGGTCGGAGATGTGTCTTTGATTGTCGCTGGTCGAGATCATTGTTGAACTTTGGGTAAGATGCCGGCGAGGTCGATTCAAGACTATATATATATATATTTGGAATTTAGGATTTATGGGAAGGGCTAAATAGATATGCCAACTTGGGGCAAATTATTATTATTATTATTATTATTCTTTTTCATGTAATTAAATATGCGATTATATTTACTATTTTTTTAATTTTTGCAAAGATTTACGGTTACTTTTGTGTTTTAACTTAATCTGGAAAATAAGGTTTTTTTTTTTAGCTTAATCTTTTAACAATAATTTTCTTTTTTTGTACTTCTTTACTAAAAAAATAATTTTTGTTTTTCTATTTTTTAATTAGTTAGATTTTGAATATATTTTGGTGTTAGTTTGAGTTTTTAGATCAATTTTTGTGGCGAATATTGTGTTTGAGAATTGCTTCACATAATTTTGTATATTTCATTCTTTAATCCCTAAACAATTTTTTTAATTGAGGTTTGTCTCATACCCACAGATATTCAAATTTTTAGTTTAAATTGAAGTGACGTTCAAACATGTGAGAGCAACTTATAAAATTTTAAAACAAATAATATCTTGACAGGTGTTTGTATTGACTTTGGGAGTCGTATAATTTTTTTTTTTTTTTTTTGTTCAAATCAGAGATGTTCATTGATGAGGTCGGGACGAAATTTTCCACGATACTTAAACAGGATCGGGGACGGGGAATGCATTCCTCGTCCTCATTTCCTCGATCTCTGTCTCAAATATTTTTGTTTTGTCTTTTTTTTAAAAATATATATTCTTTCTTTATATTTTATAAAATATGTACGCGATTAAAATTATATATTCAAATAAGTAGTTTTCCTTCTAAAGTTACCATATAAGTGAAACTGGATAAATATTGTCTACAAATATTTAATCATTTGAATTTATTATTTAAAAAAAGAAAAAAAAGAAAAATTCCGAGCAT